>JAODKM010000617.1:0-10350 GCA_026780845.1 Petrocephalus sullivani
GCCTTGTGTTTAATCCTTGATGTCCTGCCCTATTTAGTCGGTCTGCGTCCTGTTTCCCCTGTCGGTTGTTGTCGATGCTTTTGTACGCTCGCTGTCGTGTTGGCTCCTGTGTTTCGTTCAATAAACGCCCCTTGGAAGGGCTTAACCCCGACAGCTGCAGTTATGGGTCGTTCATCCCATCGCCGACGTGACAGAACAACTGACCGAACCAATGGACCCAGCAGCTGTATTCCGGCACCACCCACGTCCTCCTACCTTTGAACCCGGTTTGAGGACCTGCTCCGGGACCTCACCCTTCAGGAGGAGCACCCGCTGATCCCGGAGATCGATCTGCTGGGGGACAGGATACTGGCGATCGCCCCAGGAGCCCCAGTGGAGCAGACGAGGCAGCTCGAAAGCCGCCTCTCACAATTGGAGGGGTATAATTCCTACAGCCTGCAGTTTTGGGTCGTTCATCCAGCCGCAAGCGTGACGCTGAGACTCTTCAGAAAGAGTTTATTAATGTAGTTACCTCAGAGAGAGTGGTTTGTGAATGCTGGAGAAAGAGTAAAAAAGACTCTTTTAAAGACTGACCTTATGTTCTACATTCTTACATTTGATTTTACTCATTTAATATTCAGTTTTTTTGGGCTTTTAGAAATTATTTAGAAATCCACCGTGACCAAGGATGGTATGCCTCAGATACTAGTCTCTACCGCATTTTATTATTAGTCACTATTCCGAGTTCTTTGAGTGACCTGAGATAATTGGTGCATATCACTTGGCTCCATTCCCTGAGTTGTGTGGTGGTTCTTATATGTGTGTAGCCATAAAGTAATCCAGATTAATTCTTTTCTATAGGTGAGTGCCATTTTTCCCTTTCCATGCCTCCTACTCCAGCCACAGCATCTCCATCACACTGATGCTTCGGGCTCCACACAGGTTAAACCCTCCATCCCAGCCATTGGCTAGTATGCCAGAGAAAATGAGACAAAGATTCATTCCTGTAGCTGCCGTCAGCAGCCAACTTCTTTAGGTCCATCTTGGCTTTTTGTACTCTTGCCCTATTCAACACCATCATGGTGAAGAAAAAAAAATCTGGTAAATGAAAAACTGTACCATGTGAAGCTATGCAAATATAGATGCAGCACCATTGGTCTACAATGGGCAGTACCAGGAGCAAAGGGTGTCGCAACTCTCCTAACAGCTTTCCACATATATTACCTGTCAGGAAAGTTGCCAACTTAGAATTCACCACACACAACACAACCCAAAAAGCTTACGCTACTTTAGTTAGCTTGCCCTCATCCAGACAACCGTCAAGTGGATTTATGAGGATTTGAAAATATAGCCGAGAAGCTGACTTTAGCTTTTGCAAATTATGCTGGGCTGAAAATTCAAAAAAATTAAGGCTTAATTTTCACTGAGGGCGGTTTAGTCGTTCTGAGGGGGTGACACCCCCTTATGCCCCTTGGCACTGAGCCAGGTGGATTCCAACACCTCTGCATGTGAAGGAAAGGTCCATCAGGAAGCAGAAATGACTTTTTGAAACAGGTAACTCAACTTTCTGTAATTAAGGGAAAAAAACTAATGTGCTTATGGGCAGATGCGGCTGAATTCATACAAGAGGACAACATACAACAGATTGAATATTTGACTCATGCATAACGCCATTCAGTTCCATTCTCTGCAATCACAAAAGGTCCACTTTGTAAAAACATCTGACGTTTCGTTGTTTAGACCAGTACAGGATTGCTGATCAGTGTTTTAAACCAAATTGTGTGTGATTGAGAAAGTAAATCAGAACCAGTTCAGCTGTCCAGTCTGTCTGGGTCTACTGAAGATTCCAGTGATTTTTTTCCTGTGAACATTCCTGTGATGTCACAGAATTGAATAGAATGACAGATGACATGCTAGACCACTAAATGATGTCATAGATGGAACACTATATGAAGAAATGATTTCACCTTTACATTTCAGTTTGAGTGAAGATTTGTGACTGACATCATCTGGAAGAATTCAGATGTACAAAATGGAGCGGGAAATGTTTCAGAGATTTAATATTTTCAATGGCCTGCTGCTCACAGGAGAATTCTGTGATGTGGTGCTTGTGGCCAATGGCGTTAAATTTGAAGCCCACAAAATAATTTTGTGTGGCTGCAGTTCCTATTTCCAGTAAGTACCTGTAACCATTTTATGCTAATGATGTCAAAACAAGGAGTAATTTTCTTCTTTAGTGTCTTGCTGTAGTAGTACTGAGTTAACCCTCTCGAGTCAGCGGGCCCACCAGCGTGAACAAACAGAAATCTCCCCAAACTGTTAAAAAAAATCTGCAAGTTCTTGTCATAGAAACATTTTGAAAACACCCCCAGAAACCTTGAACGGTCTACTTTTCAAATGTATATGGGAAAAAAAGAAATATACGTTTAGAGCTTTGCAAGGAGATGTAGAAGAGTGACTGACTCGAGTGTCTGAGACTTGAATCAGTGCTGATCGCCACACCTTTGCAAATTGCGCTATTCACATGGTAACAATAGGGTAATCCTGCGGTCGTTACTGGAAAAAGAAACGCGTGAAAACACCCAGTGTAACTCCTACAAATAAGAGCACATGTCCTGCTTGTGTTTACACTCACCGAGTACAAACACGGAACGTAATCGCGATGAGAAAGTTAGTTCCGCTTTTATTATTATTCTACTTTCGTGTACCTGTATCTATACCCTCCAAAGCTCAAAAGTCTTGGCTAGAAATGTTCATAATGGGGTACTTAGCTCTAGTCACTTTCCATTTGGGGGTCTCTGGTTTAAAAGTTATGGACTTATTTAACCCTTTTTTCAGGGCTCTGTTCGCCAGTTGCTGGAAGGTCCAAGGGAAGCGTGAGTATGTCATCCCGGGCGTTTCCCCAGAAACAATGAGGCTGATCATCAAGTACGCCTACATGGACTCTGTGCCCATCACTGCCGACAATGTGGAGAGCCTCCTGGTGGCTGCTGATCAGTTGAACATCCTGGGCATCGTGCAGCGCTGCAGCGAGTTCCTGAATGAGCAGGTCTGCGTCAAGAACTGCATTGGCATTCAAAATATCGCCAATGTCTGCAACTGCCCTGAGCTGCGTCAGTCTGCTTTCCATTTCATCCTGGAAAACTTCAAGGAGGTTGCCAGTACCACAGAGTTCCTGGAACTCACCCTCCCAGAGCTCTGTGACATAATCGAGAAGGATGAGCTCAACGTCAGACAGGAGGAGGTGGTGTTTGACACCATTCTCCGCTGGATCATGCACGAGCCTGTCAGCCGCAAGGCCCACATTTCAGTGCTATTGCCTAAGGTGACTATAATAATACAATGTTCTCACAAGTCTAATGAAGAAATTAACAGAAAACATAGCACACTTAATTGTCTTACTTTTAAACGAGTGTTAACTCACATATCTGAAACTTTCAAAGCTAAAGCATTATGAGAATGAGAAATTAGAATATAGACTTGCTTTTGTATCCTTTATGAGTTGCTCATTTCCCGAGACACAGAAGAAAACACCAAGGAACTCAAAGGAATTCTCTCTGTCTCGTTTCCCGTGTAGGTGCGGATGGCTCGGATGAACGTAGAGTACTTCATGACAACTGTGATGAACAATGGTCTAGTGAAGTCCAGTGAGACATGCAGGACCATTCTTAGTGACACCTTGAAGGTCATGTATGACCTCGATGTTAATGGTCCACCACTGTCTGACTTTCTAAACCCGCTGACTCACCCACGCCTGCCCCCTGCAATCTTGCTGGGCATTGGTGGCTGGAGTAACAACCCAACCAATAGCATAATAGCCTACGACACCCGAGCTGACCACTGGGTGGATGTGATGCAGGAGGAGAAGGATGTCCCCCGGGCCTACCATGGAGTTCTTCATCTGAATGGATTTGTTTACTGCATCGGGGGACTCAACAGAGAATCCACCCTTAACAGCGTATGCAAGTTCGACCCCATCACGCGGATGTGGCAACAGGTTGCCCCAATGCACCATTACCGCAGTCACATGAGTGTTGCTCTACTCAACGGTTACATCTATGTTATGGGAGGTCGTAGCTCCACCGGTCGCCTCAAAACAGCTGAGAGGTACGACCCTGAAACCAACGAATGGAGTTTAATCCATCCCATGAATGAGTGGAGAAGTGATGCCAGTGCCACCACACTACATGGCAAGGTAGGTCAATCGGGGGCACCTGACTGTGTTTACCCTCAATTTCCCCTTGAACTTGATTATTTCACATGTTCAGCAGCTCTTTCTTCAAATAATAGATTTTAGTCTATAAACACTAACTTCACTAAGCTTAAGTGTCTGGATGAAACTTAAATGACCTTGCCTTGTTAGTCTGTATTACAGGGTGTCGGCAGATCCTTAAAAAGTCTTAAATTAATTTAACCAAAATTAAGGCCTAGCTTAATTATTACGGCTATTTTAGGACAAAAGTTCTTAAATGTATATTTCGCAGGTCTTTGTCACGCCCACGCAGGCGGGATCCACCGGCTGTGCTATTTCACGGCTCGTTAACAAACCTTTAAAAGGGAACTAGCAACCCGATCTCATCGCGAAGTATTGAGCCAATGATCTTGAGCCATACCGAGCAGTTTTTCGTCCGTTGTCTACCCCAGTTCCCGTTCCGATTCCGTCTACCTGTTGTGTTTACCTTGCCTTGCTCCCTTTCCTTTCCCAGACCCACTCCCGATCTTGACCTGCCTTCCTCGCCGAGTCCGGCACGTCGCGTCCACCCTGCCCTGTGTGTTCGTGTCCTGTGCCTCAGTGTAGGACGGATCTCCTGGCTATTGACCCTTGCTTGCGTTCACCGACTCCGATCATCGCTTGTCCCTCTTTGCCTTTACGTCTCTCTCCTGCCATTAAAACCGGCTTATGCTTGCATATCTGGATCCGTATCTCTGTCTGCGGTCTTTAAATGCCGATTGTAGTTTTCTTGCATGACCTGCTAATGTAGCGTCCGAGCAGTTACACTGAACTTGGTATACTTAATGAACTTGTACTTCCATTGCGCAAAACATAAACTAATACACAACGGAACTTGGTTGCGGTCCCACTGACAAAAAGGTCCGTCCAAATTCACACACCAGTGTAATTATTTTTCCTGTTACACTAAATCTGCGTTCACACCGCGAGTGGCGAGAGCATCAAAGTGACCGGACGTCATTCACTCTCTGTGGAAGGGTGCATCGGCAGGCGGCGAGTAGTGGCGAGGCGCGATTTGGGCAGCAAGAGCGTCAAAATTAACCTGAAGCCAGTGTTGCCAACTACTTCCTACAAGAAAGTGCTAAACTATACCAGGAAAGTCGCTAGATATTGCTAGATGTCACACACTAATATGCATATCGACGTCATCACGTAGCGTTCACGTTCACTCAAGTGCCACCACATTGTGTTTCCTTTTCTTTTACTCTGTACCTAATACTCATATAAACTACTGTATTTTAACACAGCTCAAAGTGTTTCATTTATTATCATCTGGCATCATTGGGTGGCAACCAATTGGAATGTAGAGATGCTCCGCTATAGAGAGCGCCGCAGAACATAAGCGTGGAAACTTTTGTTCCGACCCAACAATTCCCAAGCACAATATAGGAGGAAGTGTATGGAATGCCATCGGAGTATACACCGTAAGACAAAATACGTCTCCACATGGCATTTTTTACTCTCTAGACACAGTATAAAAATGCCTGTGGCATAAATCTATGCGTTTAAAAAACCCATATAGACTCATATTTTTATACTGCTGTTAAAAAGGGACTTTCAATACAAAGATATCATATTTTATTAAATCATTTTGACGTGTCACTGTTTGCATGGAGGGACATAAATTAAAATGAAGCACAGGCAAAAATATATGTGTTTTTGTGAAATGAAAGCAAATCGCATACTGATTTTGGTGCTATAGCATTTAGAACATCGAATCGTCGGTAACTTTAACGTTATTTATTCATAACAGTAGTGTTTGCCTTAACATAACTTAATGTGCTTTTGACAAATATCCCATCGGCAGTCTGCACAAAGATATAAACTACACGTCTGTTTGCTTTGTGGCCGACTAAAAGTTCTCAGAGCCTGGCATTCTGAGCGGCCTTGTCCCCGCCCGCTCCATGACGTCAGAGAGCGTCTCCGGCGTTGGCTAGCGACGTGTTCAGGGCTGGCGTCTTCGCTGCTCGCGGTGTGAACGTATGGCAAGCCATCAGGGTCAAAACGTGTAGGGAAATACGCGTTAACACGTCGCGGCATAATTTGTTACGTTAACGTGCTCAGAAATGGCGCGTTGACGCGTTTTTGTGGTTACAGCGAATGGCAGAACTTAAATTTGCATACACGTACATATTAATGACACATATTTTGTAACAGTCCATGCCATACCTCGTACATCCTACGTTTAATCTCAGTCAAGTGACAAGGCTTATCATATGCCCTACGTTGATGTTAGGACAGTTCTACGTTTTGTTACGCTGCTCTGGAGTTTTTTTTAGGACAGTTCCAATTGAAATTCAGGATGTCCTTTTATGTCCTTCACTTCAGAGTCTCAGAGAGCATGCATTCCATATAACGAAATGGACTTTTTGAGCAATTGCGGTCCTGCTTTTAAATCTTATATTCTTCAATACGTTTCAACACGATTATATCTTTTAACGGCAAATCGTTAGGTAGCAGTAATCCAGACTCCCCGATTTGGTTCTTCAAATGTGTGTTTAATGTGTGTTACATATAACACTGTTTAAAGCTAAATTACAGAATAGCCCTTAACCTTCATAATTGTCAGCGTTTCTCATAAAACACAATACATAAGCATATAAGTAAACTACATTACGTTAGCCACGTTACATTATATTTAGATACATTATTAAACTATGTAATAACATTAAACGAAGTGTATATTGGGGTAAACGAAGTTAGCTATAGGATGCTGCGATCAGGTTTTTTTTTTTAAATCTATTACCGATTACGCGCATTACATTTAAACTACAGAAATACGAGGAAGCATATTATAAATTGACAAATGTTTATTTATTGGAAGGCGACATATATGTCTTCATATGGAATCAAAGTTTAATGTGCTGGCGCTATGTTTCAAAAAAGTAAACACGAGAAACAATTTCACTTTGGGCTAAATAAGGCAAAAAAGAAACTTTCAATAGACAACGCAAAATACAGCGTCTTTCTAAATATAGACTTGTAAATATAGACAATGTAAAATGCCAACAAAGACAGGCTACATATATAGCTAGCTTAATTATATGTAAAGCGTTCCTCAACATTTACATGTTAAGCATCGGCGGCAAGTTGTTATATATGAATATGAGCAGCTCTGCATTTTGGAGGTCAGCCTGTTCCTCGATCTTCTCGCCTACAATATTCGCCGCATTCGCTCGCGCGCTACCTGCGCTTGGGCACGGCTCGTGCATGCAGCGTCCGCCAGCGCGGGAAAGCGGCTTTTATTGGAGATATGTCTCGCATATATCGTGTCATATCTGATCGGCGCTTATGATCGCCTTTTATACAGAGTGCCGATCAAATTATTTAGAACGAACATCAGCCGATATAGTGATCAGTAGCGGATCGATCGGAGCATGCTTACATGTTATTAAATGAAAAAAGGAAATGTTTCGACACTGATGGTGGAAATGCATATAACTTTGCGAATGAAAGTCCCATAAGTAAATACATCCATATATATCTATATATATAATCCAGACTACGTATTATATTACATTAAGTGCTTTAATACAATTGAATCTAATCTTGAACACAGAAACTTTTGTGTCTCTGCCTTTAATGGCAGCAACTGAGATAGGTTACCCCCTCTGGACCACAATGGTTGGGTCCTCATTTTCAAGACACGTACTTTTTGTAGCACGTATACGCGGTCATTTTTTTACGCGTTAACATGTACAATTTTGACCCTGATGGCACGTTTACGCGGTCATTTTTTTACGCGTTAACGCGCACGCTTTTGACCCAGATGGCTTTCCGTATGAACTGGTTGAAGGTTGCGAATATGACTTTCATTGCATTCTGTGTAAAAAGAATTTAAACTCTATTCTATGGAAATTAATTAGTTAACATATTACTTGTAGTTAAGTGTTTGTTTTTGTTAAATGTTATAGGCACACTCTTGTTTAGTCTTGTTAGTTGAGTTATGTTTGTTGCAAGTTACCAGTGTACTGCCTACAACACTAAAATATATTTCTTTTATGAATCTTGATTCAATTCTTGTGTTATTATAAGTTTCGGTTCAGTAAACTGAAATGTGTGATTTTAATTATGTGGGCATTTTCAATTTTGTTAATGGAAGGTCTTGAATTTAATCAAGATGGTCTTTAACAGCTCTTAAAAAGTCTTAAATTGAACTTTCTCTTAGCTGCAGATACCCTGTATTAGTTGCACTTTGGGTAGCACTGTGATAAAAGCACTGAGTGCTGACCTGGCGCTGTGTGTGATTCCTCCCATAGCTTAAGACTTGTGAGAGAGATGAACTGATCTTCCTACACCATCCATATCACATAATTTTATGCTTCTGTCACTGTGAACTTTACCTGTAAATCCCCTAGCTTGTGCTTTTTGCCTCACTGGGTTGGCTGTAGGGCTGAACGATTTTAAGAAAATATTGAATTGCCATTTATCTGACAGATATTGCGATTTGATTTGCGATTTTTTTTTAAACTCAGTCTGCACTATATGTGTATAAAAACTGTAATTGAGCACAACCGTACATTGAAATCTGAACTGCGCTATACATTAATCCAAAGATGTGTTGGTGATTAATTGTCATTCTTGACACACCACAGAACACAGTGCACAACAATGAAATGTGTCCTCTGCTTTTAACACAGCATGACACAGCATGCTTTTAACAATGTGACACAGCAGGGGGCAGCTATGTGAGTGCCCAAGGAGCAGTGCTTGGCCACGGTACCTTGCTCAGGGTACCTCAGCGGTACTTGTGGATTGGGGACTTGAACCGGCAATCTTTCGATTACACATATGTGTCCCTAACCACTACACCACCTGCCTGCCCCAATAAGATAAGAATGGAAATATATTAATTGAATCAAAAATGTATTTATTCTAACAAAAATTATATAGAACATACATCTAATAAACCATAGAACAATTCTCTGGTAACCTGAACCTGGTAAAGCATGGCACTTCTGATTGGTGAGACTGACTGTCACACAAGGAGGACGGAATGAATTTGCAAAACTATTCTCACAACAATTTTAAACCCTGGGTCATACGTGCTGTATAATGCATATCCTAAATCGCAGCTTTTGTGGTTTACTAATTGCATTGTTTAAAATTGCAATTTAGATTTGAAATCGATAAATTGTTCGGGCCTACTTAACATCTTTCATGTTTCCACTGGTTTTCCTAGATATACATCTGTGGGGGTATCAGTAGAATTGGGTACCTCTCTACCACTGAATGCTACGACCCTCTTACCGGCCAGTGGTCCACAATGGCTCCAATGAGCACTACCCGTCATGCTCTTGGAGTCATTGCCTATAATGAGAAGATCTACGCGGTGAGTGACTCCTCCTGACGTTTTTTGTCTTTGCTGCTTCCTCACAGCTATGGGATGCAAATCTCACAGAATAGTATGCACTGACACTGAAGCAAAACAAAAATGTTTATTTCAGCATCAGAAATTCCCTGCATTCCTTTTTGGGTTAAGAACAAATATGCTGGGACGTCTCTGCTGTGACCCTGGGTAGTACAGTCTAGACTTTTCATTACAGTTGTATTCTGTAGTTACTGACATTATGGGTCAGACTCTTTTTTTTTGTCTTATTCTGTTTAAATGTCATGTATATTCAACATGTTTGGTGTCTCCCAGGTGGGCGGTTGCGATGGGTCTATGCGACTGCGCAGTGTGGAGGCCTATGACCCTCTGACGGACCGTTGGCAAGCTATGGCCCCCATGATCAACCCGCGCAGCAATTTCGGCATCGAGGTGGTGGATGACCTACTGTTTGCAGTGGGCGGCTCTGATGACTTCGGAAACACCTCCAAAGTGGAGTATTATGATGCGGAGACAGGCAGCTGGTACCAAGCCCAGGACATGGGCATATCCCGCCGTGCCCTCAGATGCTGTGTAGTGCCTGCTCTTCCCAGCATCATAAAGTACGCTGCCCCCGTGTGTCCCTGATGGCCGCCCAGGAAGACAGACACCCCCAGTGGCCTGCCCAATGGGTAACCTCATCTGCAGTGCCCCACCCCCCAACGGCCTACCCAATGGGTAACCTCAATTGTAAGAGCACACCTCTTAACTCCATTCTCCGGATGCATCCTCGTATGCCTGCTTCTGTTTCTGAAATCGCTGCTTTCTAACA
>JAODKM010000618.1:0-10346 GCA_026780845.1 Petrocephalus sullivani
GAGCCCCCTACCGGGGGGCTGACAGGCGGGGCCGGGCGGACTGCCGTACCGTGGGTCTGACAGGCTGGGCCGGGCGGAGATCCCGACCGTGTGTCTGACAGGCCGGGCCGGGCGGAAAGCCCTACCGTGTGTCTGACAGGCGGGGCCGGGCGGAGATCCCTACCGTGTGTCTGACAGGCGGGGCCGGGCGGAGATCCCTACCGTGTGTCTGAGAAGCGGGGCCGGGCAGAGATCCCTACCGTGTGTCTGAGAGGCGGGGCTGGGCAGAGATCCCTACCGTGTGTCTGAGAGGCGGGGCCGGGCGGAAAGGCCTATGACCTTATGCAGACGTTTGTCCATGCTGTGGTCACGAGGCTAATATTCGTCTGTTTGATTTCGGGAAGGAGTCTGGCTGATAAATGTATGAATGATTGTGTGTCGGTAAAAATGCATTCAGCCAGTGCATCCGTAGCACAGAAGCTGTGCTGATAGCAACAGAAATATAGTTCTGTGGAAATATTTTGTACTGAACATTTTACAGAAAATACTAATAGGGCTCTGTACTACATAAAAATGAGAAAAAATAAATATGTCTAATTTGTTTTAATTGAAGATGCAGCTCTGATTAAACCAAATTAAAAACTTCTGTTTTTCCTCCTGATATTTTCCCCTGGCATTAAACCAAAGCAGCTTCATTTTCCCATACCGATATCCATTAAGACATATCGATTACAAATTTTCCCGTACCCTACTGCTTAATAAATGCATGCACTTTGATACTTATACGTGCGGGCGTCAGGTAGCCGGAGCGCGGCTGCATAACCCGGAGGAAGCCCACCTGCGGGGCTCACTGGGGGGTGTCGTTTACCACCTAACTTTTTTGTTCCCCCCCCCATATAAAGTGGTACATCAGTGTGTGACTTTATGATTGTTATGCAGATCTTCGGTTTCCTGTTCGTAAAGCAAACAAAAGCCTAATTCGGTTTCTGCTCGCTGATACCTGCAGATAATCTCCTTTGTCGTTAAATATGCATCAGTGTAAACGTGGAGGCGATGGCTTTCTCCGGGCTGTGAGGGTGTAAGGAAAGTGTCCAGACGGTCGCTGGGTCACATCGGGCGGACGGGCTGCAGCAGCCCGGCGGACATCCCCGCGGTCGGCTGCGTGGCCGGGAAGGCGGAGTGCGGCTGGATCTGTGCCGGCGGACCCCTGATGCGGCGCCCGCAGCCCGCCATGTGAGCCCCGCGGACACGTTGTCCGGCCAGAGCATGCTTCCCGGCGTCGGCGTCTTCGGAACCAGCCTGACGGCGAGGCTGATCGTCCCCCTCCTGAAGAGCCAGGGCTTCGCGGTGAAGGCTGTGTGGGGGCGCACGCCGGACGAAGCCGCGGCGCTGGCCGGGGAGCTGGATGTGCCCTTTCACACCAGCAGGATGGACGAGGCGCTGCTGCAGGCGGACGTGGAGCTGGTCTGCATCCAGCTGCCGCCGCCGCTGACGCAGCGCATCGCGCTCAAGGCGCTGGGTGAGTCCGGCCGGAGCGGGGCCGCCACCCGTGACCGGGCATTCCCCCGCCTGTCAGGGGGAACCCACTCCTCCGGGCGGTCCCGAACCTTACCTGGGCTGCGGTGACCGGGCACTCCCCCGCTGCCCCGTCCGCCCCTGTCAGGGGGAACCCACTCCTCTGGGCGGTCCCGAACCCTCCCCGGGCTGCGGCGGCTGTCCCGAAAGCTTCTCGCTGCAAAATCGTTTGTTATCTAGTGCTTATTATCCATCTGTAATTAGTGCACGGTGCTTTTCCTTACTAAAGTCCTTTGTTATCTAGCGCTTAAGATCATCGTTAATTAGCACGCGGTTCACTTTATTAGTAAAATAGTTCGTTATAGAACGTAAGAACATAAAAAATTTACAAACAAGAGGAAGCAATTTGGCCCATCAAACTCGTTTGTGGAGAATTCCACTAGTAGTTCCAATGCTAGCACTTAAGGTCGGTCGTTAATTAACGTGCCGTTCCCTTTATAATAAGTAATGTCCGCAGTTACGTCGGCGGATTCCCTACTCGCCCATCTCTTCATGGCTGGACAGTAAAGTCTGCCGTCACGTTTCGGCTCCCTCATATAGCAGATAAGGGTCTGGAGTAGTTGATGCTCACATGCCTGTAACATGGCCTTCCCCATCCCATCTGCATCCTCTTCACTTTTGGGAAAAGCCGGAGGTCACACCGACAGACTGCTCAAAGACACCACACCCATATAAATTTGGATGTGATCATGCATTTAACTGGAAAGCATTTATCTTTGGAGGTCTTTCAAAGTTTTCATTTGAAAACTTTCTATCAACAATGTCAGCATGATGGATCCCTTTCAGAACATGGGTGGGAATACTCCAGACTCTACTCACAATTCATAGTTCCTTATTGGAATGAGCTACTGCAGAATTTACTGATCTGAAGGGATGCTGCAGCTCAGAGTGACTATCTCCCATGGACATGGTCTGCGACACATGAACTTGCCCTCTTCGGTCTCTTTTAACCCATTCCGGCTTATGGAGTTAACAGTCAAGTGCTCAGAAAGCATCATTTGCAAGCTTTTTGTGCTGGTATTTTTTTCCACAGGGATAATGCCAAGTTTGAAGCATTTATACATAATGTGGTAATAGTTTTGAGGTCACAGATAAGAGTGCTGATGCAAAAATAAAAATTAGCTTTTGGATGAAGGTCATTGGAAGACAAATTAAAATTCAGGATAAGATTACCTGGGACTTTATTGATCCCTGGGGGAGTTTTAGTCCAGCACTATTACAAAAATACTCAGCTCCCAGCCTAAATGTTGGCTTTAAGTAGTTAGTCTCATTTCAGGATAATCTTGTGCATTTCTTCTTCATTTTGAGCTGTACGTAGTGTTGGGTCAGATAAACAGTGCTCCCTTGGTTTGTCCTCATTTCTCTGTCCCCATTAAATTTGACACCTTGAGATCGTCCAGCAACGACATCGGTGGCACTGAAACACGAGAGCCAGAGGTACCTTTTTTGGACCTCCATAGCTGTAGAGAATCCTGTCGCTGTTGGAAATACGAGAACCGCTTGTCTGCTCCTGGTCTTTCTCAGACAGAAGCCTGGTACTGCAACAGAACTCTGACAGAATGCATCTTCCTCATTTGATGATGTGGATGTCTCCTTGATAATTTGCTATTTTCACCCACTGGTCTCACCTGTAGTCAATACTTTTAGGCTGTATAAGTTGGAAGGTCTGTAGATGTTTTAGACCTTGAGATTGCTTGAATTTAGAGATGCACAATATATCACATTACACATCGGTTTTGGCCGATGTTCATTAAAAATCAAGACATCAGCATTGGTCCAGTGAGTTGATCTTGCTGGCCAATATTTAGAATTTAGTCAGTATTCAAAGTCAGCAGAGCAGTTCTTTTTCCTATCTGCTGTTATTGATATCAATAGAGGAGTGAGAGGCAGTAAGTACAGGGCCGCTTCTCAGGTGGCCGGGGTCAGGAGAGGAGTGAGAGGCAGTGAGTACAGTGCCAGCAGAGGCATGAGAGGCAGTGAGTACAGTGCTGGCAGAGTTGTGAGTAGCAGTGAGTACAGTGCCAGCAGAGTTGTGAGTGGCAGTGAGTACAGTGCTGGCAGAGGAGTAAGAGGCAGTGAGTACAGTGCCGATAGAGGAGTGAGAGGCAGTAAGTACAGTGCTGGCAGAGGAGTGAGAGGTAGTGGGTACAGTGCCGGTAGAGGAGTGAGAGGCAGTAAGTACAGTGCTGGTAGAGGAGTGCGAGGCAGTAAGTACAGTGCTGGCAGAGGAGTGAGAGGCAGTAAGTACAGTGCTGGCAGAGGAGTGAGAGGCAGTGGGTACAGTGCTGGTAGAGGAGTGAGAGGCAGTCAGTACAGTGCCGGTAGAGGAGTGAGAGGCAGTGAATACCGTAACATGACATAGGCTTCTTATTTCATTAATTGAAATAATCTTTACTGGTACTTGTATTGAAATAGCACCTTTTGTTTTTTTGATTTTTTTGAAAGCGCTTTGTAGAGCATTTTATGTCTTTGCGCTCCTTCTGATTAGGATTAGAGCTGAAGATCTCTGCCGGAACCGGTTCGGTCGGGTTCGGGCTCAATTTCTATCATTTTACATGGGCTCGGGCCGGGCTCGGGCTCGGGCTTGCGCTCCGGCTTGCGCAAATGAGCGCTAGGGCTGAGCGATTTATCGATTTCACATTATGTGTAATACAGAACGTCTGACCCAGGGTTTAAAACTGCCATAAGAATAGTTTCACAAATTCATTCCATCCTCTTTGTGTAACAGTCTCACCAATCAGAAGTGCCGTGCACCTCGCGTGGCGGTCATGCTCACCAATCAGAGGTGGCCCAAAGTGACTGGGTATACGCCCACAAGCACAGACAAGTGAAACCCGAGGAAAACATCACATTCGCAGTGCGGAAAAATATCGGTTCAGCTGCTGATCTATTTAATGGTCAGAGATTGTCCTCTGCCCACAGAAAGGTCCTATTATTAGGCGCAAGATTCCTAAAGTTTTTATTTTGGGAATTGTTTTACTTTCATTACTTTATTTAACTTAACACAGTCGCGGCTTTTGTGATAGTATTTTTATGCGTCATTGTTCTCCGCTAATTTGATCCTTGTGTACATGGGAAGCACGTTACTAAGGGTAAAAAAGCGCTGTTTGCAAACGCGGCACTTAAAATGTGCATATAAAAATACAATCACTTTGCCATGTTCGGGTTGCTAGAGAATTCTTCTATGTTTTATTAGCTATATGTTATATATCATTTTTGTTAGAATAAATACATTTTGGATTCAGTTTATATATTTCCAGTCTTATCTATGGATTAATGTCGCAGTCCAGATTTCAGTGTACGGTTGTGTTCAATTAGTTTTTTATACACATATAGTGAATACTGAAATGAGGTTTTTAAAAAATCGCTAATGAAATTGCAGTGGCGGATTCGGTCGGGTTCGGGCTAAATTTCTATCATTTTACTCGGGCTCGGGCCGAATTCTGCCGGGCTCGGGCCTAACTTTTTAGGCCCGATTACAGCTCTACCCTGGTCCAGACACTTAACACTGGGAACCGCCAGAAGAACATCTTTAAACAGCTGATTGACAGCAGATGCTGAAGGTGCAGCGATGCCCAACTGTTTGCACAGTCTGAGTACAGCCAGGCTGACCCACTCGAAAATGTGCAAACACCTGAAGTTATTAGTGCCAGACATGTACCATGGGTATGTGCCTGACAAGGTACATTAGCGGAAGGTCCTGACATCCTGCTGCATAATAAAGAGAGAATCTGCCCGCTGATTGATATGTAGGCCTTCCAGGTGAAGCAAAATGCTAAAAGAAGTCAAGAAGCTCAGTAAGCATACGGATCTGGAAATCGAGATTGGACATCGTGCCCTTATGGGAGACAGTGTGTGGTTCAGCAAGTTTAGACACTGTGCCTCTGAGTGGAAGGTCGCCAGGTGAAAGCTCAGGGTTTGCAGAGGGATCTCACCATTGGGCCACTGAGCAGTACACTGGGCCTCTGACTCTGCTTTCTTGAAAACGGACAGACGTGTCCGCTACATATATAAAACATAATCCTTAGAATGGAGCAAGGGTCATCTATGAAGATCCCATGCTGTGATCTGGGTTCACTAGGTACCTACTGTAACAGGAGTAAAGGTCTGAAATGTAGCAAACTGCCCAAATGCTTTACAGCTAAATCGGAATATTATTTCTTGCAGCTTACTGTAGTTATAGTACAAATGTATTCATGAACTCAAAACATTTTCAAAAAGAAGCTGAGTTATACTAGTGGAGAAGAAGAAAGCTTGATCTATGTCTTTTAACGGATATTTAATACATCACAGTACCACTCCACATACAGACACATATACAGACTATAACTGATTATTAGTATAAATGCAGATTAATATCTCAACGATTTCAAACAGTGTTTTCCAAGCCGGTCCTTGGGGACCCACAGACGGTCCACACTTTCATACCTCCCAGCTCTCTGTCAGACAATCCATATTTTTGCTCCCCACTGGAAGCTGTGAGGGAGCAAAAACATGGACTGTCTGCGAGTCCCCGAGGACCAGATTGTGAAACGCTGCTTTAGAGTATCAGGAGTAAAACCATTTTGTGTTTTTGTGTACAGCCCGAGCACAGCAAAATGTCTTATTTCCAGTGATGCTGGTTCTTCACCATAACTGAAGTCCATAAATACTTAGTACTAACTCGGTAACTACTGGAGTACAGATCACGAACAGACAGCAGTTTCTTGGGATAAAAGATGCATCATGATTCATTACTGATGAACAAACATGAGATCAGGATTTCACATGTCTTACTCATTACTTCTCCCTTCAGTAGCTCATAAAGGTTTACAGAATCAACAAATATAATAACAAATATATTAATTGCTTGAGATAAAAGGTGTGTCTGGTTCATCAATACACACATAGTAGTGTAATACTACATTATTTATGCCCCCCCAAGTGAAGTATTTCCTAGATCACAAATGAATGTTCTCACGCTTTTGAACTGTTGGAGAATGGAGCTGAGGTGGAAGATGTTCCAGGGCAATTTAGTGAAAAAGAACAGTTCCCTAGTAGGAAGCACAGGAGCTTTTACAAATTGGAGTTAGACCTACTGCAGGGAAGAGTTGGGTAAATAAAAGCAGAGACAGATTTGTGACCCAGTGATGAGCTCATTCTGATGATAATGGAGCATCCAGTGCTTTTACGCCCCCCCCGGGCCTGCCTATTCGGGGTCTCAGCGCATCGCTCACCAGGCGAGCCTTTCACTTGGGAAAAGCTGCTTTCTCCATTTGGTCCTGCTTCTTGCTTCCACTCCTTTGGCCTTTGGCTCCATACTGTGTTGATTGTTAGATACAGGAAAGGGAATATAAGATGTCTGAACTTCACAGGCCCGCGTCTCTCTCTCTCTCTCTCTCTCTCTCTCTCTCTCTCTCTCTCTCTCTCCTGACCATCCTCACTTTTCCATCCTTTGCTTTAAGATTTCTTTACCTTAAAACCAAGACATGTCTTGCAAGAGCGTCATCTAGCCAGTAGTGACAAGTCAGTGGATACATCAAAGGGGAGAGCAGGACAGGACAGTGGGCTGGTTCATTACTGAGGATAAGCCCCGCACTCATGACTGAAGGTTTATCAGAGCCGTAGTGCTGCTGATTGTCTGTGGGCACCATCTCAGGTCCAGCGGCCAGGCTTATCAAGTGGGAATCCTTTTTAATTTCTGCACTGCCAGACTCATTCCACTGTCTGTTCTCTGTCACATTTTACATAAAAACAACAGCGATGTGTGAAAAAGGCATGAGAGTGGCAGCACTAAAAATATAGAATAGATCATTTTCCATCTTCAGTGCCACTTATTCTATAAAGTTTATTATAATTAAATTAAGTATATTTACAAGGTATTATATTATAATTTTTAGTGCTCTGTGATGGGTTGGTGCCCCATCCTGGGTTATTCTCTGCCTTGGACCTGTAGCTTCCAGGTTAGGCTCTGGACCCCTGCCTCTCTGTATAGGACAAGCAGGTACAGAAAATGGATGGATTTGTGGATATATTAAATTCAATATTATCATCTCTCAGTTGGCGCCCCATTCTGGGTTATTACCCACCTTGCACCTGTAACTTCTGGGACAGGCTCCGGACACCTGTTACCATGATTAGGATAAATGGGTACCGAAAATTCATGGACGGATGAATTATCATCTCTCCAGCTCCCTGTTGTGTGTTGTCACATTTCAGAATAGCCAACCTGCAGTTGCAGTGTGGTTAATGCATCTTATAGCTGCGAGGAACAGTTTCAGTTTCAGAAGGAGTAGTTATGAGGTCCTTGCTGAAGTTCTATGAATCTGCCCATGTTCTTATTTACTGTATAACTGCTGCAGCAGAGGCTTAAGTAATGCACACAACAGAAGTACCTTCCTCATCTGTACATCTTGATTGTGGTTTTTCTTGATGCTTCCTGGTACTATAATCCTTTGTTGTATATCAGAATTTTTGTTTCCATTATGAAAAGGTCCCATCATGACTAGAAGGGAATTGTCAGTTAAATTATCTTGACACCCTAAAAGCTTTAAAGCTGTTTAAATAAAGGGTTGCTAGGACCCAAGAGTCACTGTCAGAATAATTGTCCTTCAGGGCTGATTTAACATCAATCTGGCACGTTCCCCACTTGGTTATGTTTTGGTGATTAAGGTGAGGATTTGTTGGCAGACAGTCCAGGGCTGTGCTGGGTTTGAGAATCACATCACAATCTAGGCTGACAAAGCTCCATTCTGGACTCTCCTGATTGATTTACTCATTAGTTAATGTTACTTAAGGCAGCGGTCTGTTCCAGGTCAAATCAAACTTTATTGTCATTTCAACATACACTGCCTGGCCAAAAAAAAAAATTCCACACTTTAATATTTCAATGGCCTGCCTTTAGCTTTGATTATGGGGCACATTCGTCAGGGTGCGTGCTATGCATGCTTTTTTTTAATCCAGATTCATTTTTTGCCGAGATCTTGTATTGATGTTAATTGAGTTGAAGCACTCTGTAAAGTCTTCTTCAGCACATCCCAAAGACTTTCAATGGGGTTAAGGTCAAGAATCTGTGGTGGCCAATTCAAATGTGAAAATGATTCCTCATGCTCCCTGAACCACTCTTTGAAAATTCTTGGCATTCTAGTCCTGGAAGAAAAAATCCATTGATGAGAAAACCTGGGCATTCAGTAGTTTCAGGTCCTCAGCTGACTTCACTTACTGCTGCGTATCACCGCTAAGCTGTAATAATGATCCAATTATTGGCTTTTAAATTCAAATGGTGCCAGGCGGTGTATAGGGGCATACAATGAAATGAAATAGTATTTGTCTGAGACTTTAAAAATGGCTTTACATGCAAGATAACATAAGACACAATACATTCAATGAATAAATAAATATACTGTACAAGTAGTGCAATTTTTAACTAGGGCTGTGAAGTGCAGCTGACTGTAATGGACAGTGGTTTATCATTTGCTTTTTAAAAGCTGAGTTTATTAAAAGTCAATAAGGGGGTGGAGTGTGGCTCAGTGGACTAAGCCTCTGTACCAGCCGTCAGAAGGTCACTGATTCAAGCCAGGCCTCAGCAAAAGAGTCACATGTCCATGGGCCCTTGAGCAGGGCCCTTAACCCCCAGTGCCCTGGGTCCTGATGAAAAGTGTTGGAAATTCATTGTGACCCCAAGGAGAATTTAATAAGGTGCCTCTATTCTGTTAGATGTTATTTCCCCACGTCACACTCGAGTATTGACATTAACAGAACACTTCCTGATGGACCAAGGACTGAATGCATAAAATACCTTAGGTTAAGATTTCCCTTCCTTAAAAGAAAATAAGTTGCACAAAATACGCTTAAGGTCATTTTCTCATGTATTTAAGTTTTCCCTCCATATCTTGGAAAAAACACCTTAGAAACCAAAGTAAGGAAACTATAAAGTAAACTAAGAAAATGAACACATCCCGAGAAGAATGTTCCCTGACTGGGAGAACCCAATGATTCACTTCATGATGAACACTTGATTTTGCATTTTAGATTTGGCCCGATTACACAAAACACCTTGGACTGGTTTCCCGGACTTGTCTGGGAAACTGCCCCCTTAAGTTTAACACTTAAGGTTTAATTTTCCCCTTAGCTGAGGGATTTATTATATGGTTTTATGCAACCGAACTTTGGGTATTACACTGATCTGTTTCATGTTTTCTGTTGTTCTTTGTAATTTTTCATATGTGGCAACAAACCCAGATCAGAAATGCTACTGAGGACATGCTATACTTTCCCAGAAGCAAGCCCACGGCCTGGACTTTTTGCAGAAATGCCACAAGAAGGCAGTCAAACATCACAAACAGCTCAGTGGCTACAGCACACAGCTCCTCTTAGCAGGAGCTGAAGCTTGAGGGTTTTGACTATGACCCTGTGGCCTCCTGTATATAATCCGGTGAACACCACAGCAGAGCTTACTGCTCACACCTGTCAAACCCATTAAGACATGGCTAATGCTCAGAAGACCCTTGTGATAGAGGAAACTACCATTGCTTACTACCAGAAATTACAAAACAAAAAAACAGCGTATATCTTATTTCTGACCGGGCCCCTGTATACTCCCTCTGTTTCGAATTATCGCCTCTACCCCGAGCCTTACCTCCCGCAAACTACCCCAGGGTCCCTGATTCACAACTGCCAGCAATGAGGGACGGGGCCTCAGACACTAAGGGGGGGGGGGGGGGGGGGGGGGGGGGGGGGGTGGGGGGGGGTGGGGAGGGGGGTTGTGTGGCTTGATTTGTGGGTGTGTGTGGGGGGAGTTGAATGTGTCGGGT
>JAODKM010000619.1:0-10346 GCA_026780845.1 Petrocephalus sullivani
CTTTGTAAAACATCAGCTTCAGTTATGTATATATTAGTTATGGACGATGCCAGATTAGTAATAGGAACTGGTAAGTTGCTAGTGTCCTCAACCGTGAATACCCGTACAAAACTATTATTGAACTCTTCAGAGGTAATGACATTTGGCAGGAACTTGGCCAAAGTGTTAAATGCAGCTTGAATATGTTGATCCTGCATTAAAGATGGTGACAGCGCAGACAAAGAGGATATGAATTCATTACCGAAAGGCAGGTTTTTCAGCAGAAATGTAGCTGCCTTGACCTTCGCCAAGTGAGCTGAACAATTCTCCCACCCATTACTACTTCTCCACCCTGGCTTTGTTCAGAGCAAAATAGCTGAATTTCCCCACAGCTAACAATTTGTCTGGGTAATACAGATCTGTTCTGGAACTCCAGTTTCAATAAGCCCTTCACATCTAAGGGGATGGCATCAGGCTTCATAAACCTCTCACTAGCAGCACCATCTCAACATAGAGAACATGGAGCATAGGTTTCTCTTGCTGCAGTCTCTTAAGGAAGACCTGGAAGGGTTGGAGTATACCTGCAAAAAATATCTACAAAGCCTGAAAAATAACATTCTTTTCAATGTACATCCTGTCATGCCCAGCCCGTGGATCCTCCTGTGTGCCACGCCCCCTCGTTCCCCTCGTGCAAATCGTCCCGTCCTCAGCTGTTTCCTGTCCGGTGATTAGCGTTTCTAGTACTTAGTCTGCCCTAGTCCTGTCTCCAGTGTCGGGTTTTGTCTGTTCGTATGCTTATACGCCAGTGGCTCACGCCTGTACCCGTCCTGTATTGTCCGTTCCAACCTGTATTCCCTTAATAAGCGCCCCTTTGAAGGGCTAAACCCCACAGCCTGCTCTCATGGGTCGTAAATCCCGCTCCCGGCGTGACACATACATTGTTAATAAGAGACCCTTATCGCATTTAAGCTGTTCCAGACTCTAGCACGAAAAGTGAATTTCCACAAAGTAGGATTCTTTATTTATAAATCTAATATTTTTATAGTTAGAGCATAGAAAACCTGTTTACGACCTTATAAATAAATTTTTTAACATTATAGCCCTCTAGACATGAAACAACAATCTTTAGTTACCATTACTCTCGTATTACCCAATATATTAGACAAAATAAGAGAAAATAAGAATTAGACATTACAAATATAATATTATTATATGTTTAATTACACACACAGTCCTTACACAGAACCACTAACGTATGAAAATAATAAGAAGCTTAGGCTTAGCAGAAGCAGCACATTTAGAAGCCAACGTGGGGCTTAGATAAAAGTTCTCAGAAATCGCAAATTGAGGGTGCTTTGCCACCACACGAAATTTGGTACTTTCGGTACTTTTGCTTTTCCATTGACTTCCGGTCGAGTACCAATACCAAAAAGTCAAGTACCGAAAGTGCCAAACCAGTTGGGGTACTTCTTTGGTACTTTGGGGCGTATCTTTAAACGCTTTTGCTGTCGATTCGTTATGCAAACCCCGATTCTGAAACACAATGCTATCGCCGTCTTGACAAAACGTACGAACTCAGAAATAAGCAATAAATGAAGTAAAAAATAATAATTGTGATCTGGTCGGAAGAACAGATCTGTACAACAAGATCTGGACGGTATAACAAGAAATTTAAATTTATTTAAATGTAAATTTATTTAATATACTACTGCAGCATGGTATCCAGAATCTCCAGATATAGCAATGCGATATTGGGGTATTTATAAATTAGTTAACATAAAAAAAAAAATTAACATATTTCTCACAAACCTGTCTAGGAGTGATTTAAATAGCAAGGGTGAGAATGATTATGATTGTATTGGAGAATGCATGCAGTGCCCAAGCAAAAAATATAAATATAATATATGCAAGGAATTTTCCCTATGCCAAAGTAAAAATGTTTTAGTAAAACATTAACGCCCTGCGCCATCCATAATGTCTGTATAAAAATGAAAGTTGAAAAACTGACGTTAATGATAAAAATAATCTTAATGTAACTCACTAGCGATGTAAGAACTGCATGTGCATAACATGCAATGTTAGATTTAATATCCAACATCGTCCAGCTGTACACTACAGCTATTTTTCGAATTCAGTACAAAATGCCCTGTGTGACACGTTGTGCTTTTATTCAGCGCCGGTAACAGTTTTTACGGCAGTGGAAAACCAATACAAAATAAGTACTGAACTGGTGGTGTCATTCATGGGCGTCTACTGATGTCATTTAGCGCTGGTACCAGCGAGTCGAAATCCAACACAAAGGAAGTACCGAAAGTAATCATAATAGACATTGTTGCATAAATCTTCAATAAAGTCCTTGAAAGGCCTTAGAAGAGCCCTAGCAGCATTTGAAACCATGTGCACAGTATCTCTGCTGATATCAAGTAGCCATGGGTTTTCTTTGCCAATCTGGGTCTCCGTCCCAGATCGTTTCCCTCTCATGACACTGCAGTTGTCCAGCAGGACAGACACAACCTGATTCCAGTTCAGGTTGTAGGACTGGAGGATGTCTGCCATTGTGTTTATGATTGTTGACACATCTGCAATGTTGACCTTCCTTGAGCCAAGATGCTAGGTGACCACTTTCCCCATGTCTTTGTCAAAAAAATGAACAAGGACGTTTGAAATCCTATGCATATTTACATCTGTTGCTTCAACAGCATTCAAAGAAAACATTTTGTGTTGAAGTTTGTCCGACAATTCTTTTTTGCATTGTGCTGCAATACCATGTGTATACACATATGATGCATGTGCATTTGATAATGACAGCCAACTGACAATTGATTTAATTAGGTTAACAAGGGGTTGAGATATGGTTAGCGATAGGATATGCCCAGCTATAAATTAGCATACGTGCACTTTCTGCGAGCAAACGCGGTCAGCCATAGAAGCACAAACATTCTGGTGGTGGTTGTTGCACCAGGCAATGAGGTTGTGTGCTGGAGGGAGCTAACGTTAGCCTTATGGCTAGCTTCTGTCTGGTGGCGTGATAGAACTTTTTTTGCCATTGCTTCCATAGATAATTTTTTTATTGCCAACCACACAAAAGCACACACCTGCCATTTTTATCTTTTTGCACCATGAACTAAATGGCTTGCCATTATTGGCCATTTCATTTAGCCAAGCCCATCTCCACTTATTCTTGACCGTTTTGTCGATGTCCGACACATCTGTGCTTTCCGGTAACAGAAGCACGTCCATGCTGGCAAAACTATGAAGTGCCAAACCGGACAAAAGTTGAGCAAAAATGCGCAAGAGAGGTAGATTGAATTGTAGTTCAATGAACGAGAGCGAGTGAGTTAGCGCGCAAGAGATGTTGACTTACTGCGTGAGAGAGACCCAGTAATTCAACGTCTCGCGTGCACTAACTCGGTCGCTCTCACGCACTGAACTACAATTCAACCTGTCGCGCATTTTCGCTCGGCTTTTGTTCGGTTTGGCACCTCATACAAAACCGAAAGCAAATTTACTTGCGAGTGAAATTTAGAGCAGCTTCGCATTGCCATTCCTCTGTTAACAGCAAGAAAACGGACTCCAAAACTGCTGTTATTTATTTATTTTTAACAGAGTATAAGCTCTCGCAGCACTTGCGACACCAGAGCCACTATCCTGAATCTTGAGCTTCGGAGTTTTGGCTTCTTTATCTATTTAAGCAATGGGTTTTCACTACTATTTTCTGACCTTTTTTTAGCTACTATTAGCGAATGAGACACTTCATGACAACACTGACTTCCAATCATGAATACGTTCTATTCCAATCACTTTTGAAAACGTAAAATATACTACTACTAGAGTATTATTATTATTATTACTATTATTATTATACATATTATACAATACGCCAGGCAACAAGAAGCCCGTGCCATTCACCCTTTTAAAGATCTCGTGTCGGGAAATAGCTTGCAGCCTGTAGGCTACTCCGCAGCCGTCAATGTTTAAGCAAACTGCCGAAACCATATTATTTTATTTTTAGGAAGAATAATTAAATCGTAATTAAACCAAAGAAAAAGACAGCCTTTCCAGAACTTTGTTTGCCGAAGCTTGTTTAGCTCCTGCCGCCAATGTTTTTTCCTTTGGATCTGCATCAATCTCACTATTAACCTTTTAGTGCACTCAATTGATGGAAAATTCGTCGCAACGACGGAAAACTTTAATCCATGGGAATACAGTGTATTTAAGTGTTACATCCATGTTCACATCAACTTACTATGTAGTGTTTTTTAATTATAGTTATTAGCATTTAACTATTTGTTGTGTATGCGCACAGTAACTACAGTTGTTTCAATTTCTGTACATTCACACCAGCTAAGTTATTAAACTGAGTCAATACAGTCTCAGGCATCATATACGAGTAAATGACAAAGAAATAAGTCCTTATGAGTAGGATAGAGCGATATTAAGTTTTGGAACCCGCCAAAATATCTTTTAATAATATCATGATAGACTATATTATCGTTTACATTACTTTAGAAAATCATCTATTATTAACAAAAATTGCAGAATTTGGTCACAAGGGGGCACTCTTAAGCCCCTTTCCGACATGCACTGCCACCCAGTACTTTTCTAGACATTACCCAGAGGGGCTGTATATGTGAACAAAAATGAAACAGTTGTACCTGACATTTAACAGACTTGACCCTGCTAGATCCCTAATACATGTCCAGATAATTTCCGATTGATCCTCAGATGTAAGTGGAGCAGGAAATTTTCCGGAGAACAAAATTGTAGGTGTTGTGTATGATTTAGCCATTTGACAGTTCCTTAGGAGACAGTGGGTACCCACTGAAGACGTGGCTTCTCACCCTGCTCACAAACCCACAGAGTGAACAAGAGCAACGTTATAACGGCTATTTCTTTCTGGGGTGGTGGTATTGCGTACCAGGTCACCCTGCGCTGATGTCGGAGGCCCCCTCACCCACGCTGATGTTGGAGTCCCCGTCACCCGAGCTGATGTCGGAGTCCCCGTCACCTGCACTGATGTCGGAGACCCCCTCACCCACTGGCAAAATTGCTGCTATGACCGTAGCAGCAACTCGCTGCTCAAAGGGTGTGAGTCCCGCAATTTCGCCACCTCTTCCAGTGGTGTTGAGCTGCAACTCACATTTTTACATCGACTTTAATATCTGACCATTTATTTTTTATTACTGTGTGACTTTCCGGAATTACATTTTTAAGTGCCTCAGCCACGGTGAGCCACTCTTTTTTTTTTTGTTGCTGATGCCACTGCTTAAACCGCCAAATAACATTTTTTTTCCTCGCCTCGATTTCTCTAAGTAAGACCTTCTTCTTCCCACGTGCCTTGGCCATTGTTTTTAACAAAACCCCGATCGAAGGGGATCTTTATATTTGCATATTAAAATATGTAGAATTATGGGAGGAGTTGGGGCGTGGCGGTGGACTCGTGCACGTCCGTAACATTTTGCGCTGATTGGGATGTAAGAAGGGAAAGAGTGTAGAACTTTGCATACGCACAGTTTTATGCATCTGGATTTTTTCTGGTGTATGCAAATTTCTGGTTTTGTCCGTACGCTATTTTTTAGTGTGAATTCCACGCACGCCGTTATATATGAGGCCCCAGGTCAGCCATCTTTGTTTTCTTCAGTGAGGGTATAACACGCTTGACGGTTATCATTTCAAATCGAAAGCTGATATCATTAGTTAAGACTGCCAACATCACCATGATAACATTGACATATCGCCCAAGCCTACTTATGAAGACAATTTGCACAAAAATCATATTTGGCAGGTTTTGTTGTACAATACACAAAGCCCAAAAGAACCTTAAGAGAACAATTACAGATTTTCTGAATTGCTAAGGCACATTTCCTTGCATGCAAAATAGCTATTCATGTGAATGATAGTAATGTATGATTAGTGAACAAATCGTTCTTTTGAATTCGTTTTCAAATCTAAAAGAACAGGTCAAAGTCTTATATAAAAAAAAATCTAAAAATAGTAATTCACTTACATTTGCTTTTCATAGATTACCTGCTACCATGATGCCTCCAGTACCCCTCCACATACCGTAATCCATTGTATTTGTGCTGTGTGCATGCCTGGCCGCATGGTGGCTGTGGCCCGCTACTCCTGACTAATGATGGCCAAAACGACGCTTCATGAACCATTTTCTGTATTTTTGGACTTTTGGTAAAGAAAGTATTTGACATAACCATATCTTGTTTCAATTATGAAAATATTTTCTTATAGTTTTAGTTTTCTTTAACAATAATAATGGTGTGGAGTCATCTACCCCCATGTCAGGAGGCCAAACTCACACCTCATTATCCGGAATGTTCCTCTCAACAGCAAGCCGGAAGATGGCAGAGAGGGCATCCAGCAGCTCCATCCACTCGGTCAGGCTCCACCTGGTGCCATAGTCCATCACCATCGGGGGGCTTCTGCCGCATACACCATCGACCACTCTGTGCAGGAACTGCGGCATCACAGGACACCACATGTACTCATGAGACATCAAACAGGCCTAAACACAGCTTAGACAGAAGGAACTCACCCGTAACCTTCACATGCATTATTACTGAAACCTATTTTACCAGCAGATGCATTTCATTAAACTCATGCATCCATCCACCCATTTTTAGTTACTACTAATAATCAGACTGGTTGGTTACAAGGGATAGAAGGCTTAGTAAACAGTATTAGGGCTGCTGAAAATGCATTAACAACATTTTAAATCAATGCATTTTTTATCATTTTAATGTAACTACCTTTTTGATTTCTAAAATGCTTGATTACTTATAACAAATGCTTACCTTCAATATCACACTGTAATTATGAGATAATGGGAGTAATTCAGATTATCACAAAATAAAAAGGTGAAAAGGTGCAAAGTTTCAGTGGAACAACACAGTGACACAAGCGCTATGCAGAAGCACCAGAAGAGAAAACACACAGGTGCGGTTCTAGACAACCAGAATAGGTTCCTATTCATGTTTATTAATAAGAAATAATTATTGGGAGGCTTTAAATACATTTTGCCCTTGTAGCTGCAAAATACACTCATTATTAAAGCCATGAAGTTGTCTGCCAGCTACCTTCCATTTCCACTGAATAAGTGAAGAAAATGTTTCGGCTAGTGTGGAAGAGAAATTCCAGTGCTGACAAAATTGACAAAATTGATGACCTCACTGATTGAATGACACACTGCTATTTTTTTGAACACGCCCTTTCAACTAATAACCCAATTGCACAGCCTTCAGAGCGTGCATATCAGGAATGCTGGGTCTTGTTTGTTGTCTGAGAATCTACTCTACCTACTGGTAACTTGTTTGCCATGTAGCAATAAAAAATATACTAAAAACCTGGATTATTCTAGTTATTCACATTGCACTGCTATTATTTTGAACAATACTGTACATTCAAATAAAAACATCAAAATCATATTTATAATTTAATAACAGAATAGGACTAAGCCAATTTAATTTATTGAAAAGTTGCAGCAAACAAATGTTTTAAGCCCTGACTTAAATAAGCTGACAGTTGCAGCAGACCTCATTTAAAGAAAATCTCAAGCCCTATCCTGCAGAGAAATTCACTGATTTAAATTTCTTTACGTGCTTTTGGCCAAAGCAACAGCTGTCAAAGCAGGGTCAGACCACCCCTGGAGAAACTGGGGGTTAAGGGCCTTGCTCAAGGGCCCAATGTTAACATCACTTCAAATCAAAGTTAACTGCCAGCAACAGGATCAGGACCAGCAACCTGCCGATCACGGGTACAGCATCATAAGCCACAGAGCATCCTAAGGAGCCCCCGTGACCTGTTCCTAGACTCTGAGGTTACAGGAGAGAGGTGCTGCTCATCATTTTATATTAATTAAGTGCCAACAAAGTGGAGCTTTACAAAATACAAACTACTAAGCAATTACAAATAAAGACTGAAATTTCGGGTCACACTATATAAGCAAACTGCTAGAATTAATACTATTAAATATTTAACACAATATAAATTACTCAGTTTAAATGGGTGATTCAGAGGCCCCATCCCAAAGGCTCTCTGCCAAGTGTCCAATAGAGACACATCTGGCTTTCGATGGTCTGCCATATTCATGCAGTTCTACAGAACATTCTAAAAATGAAAATAATGCTTTGCACACGCATAATGAGAGGGTCACATTTGGGGAAAAAGGACATTAAACATTAAAATGCTGTTTCATATTTCCATGTATTTGTGTAAAACACACTAGACCACTGCCTGTTTTGCATTTTAAGACCGGCTTGATCATCTGGTCTCATTTTTGCTATTGTTCCACACAGTTTAAATCAATACATCACAAGGTGGTGCTTTTACACAAATTTGTGGAAATGTTTCTTATTCAAAATATTTCAGAATATTAAGGACAGTTTCTGTCGCAACCTTAATAATTATTAGGTAGCAGACTGGCTCTGTGAGCAACACTGTGCCTCCAAGGAGGGATAGACAGAAAGAGAGAGACAGAGACAGACAGACAGAGACCAGTTCCTTATGCTTCCAGAGATAGGCTTCAGACTCCCCATGAAACATTTATCATCATCAACATGACATATATCTAAGCAAACAAGATACTACAAATAAGACCACCACATAATACCCTCAAAACACCCTATAAATTATAACAGTCATGGGTAATTCATAAAACAGAATGGATGTGTGAAAGAAAAGTTTCCCTGACCTTCGGTTCAGCAAATAAACATTCTATTTTGCACATTAAAACTGTGGCCAGCTTGACACACTTTCCCAGACAATGCAGGCAGCATTATCATATTGCTACCATTATTTATAACCTTATTTCAAAGGCTTCTTATGCCCCCTAGTGTTTAAAACACCACTTTTAATATCATTCTGTAAAACATCAACCTGTACAGGTTTTATTTCTATTTTCACTATCATTTTGCGTTACTGACCGAATTGGATACAAGACAATAAGTTCCTCCCATTAGGTATAAAAGTGTGAGCTTGTATTGCGATGTAATGACAGATGTCTATGAGCGTACTGACAGCTCTTGTGATGTTTAAATAAGTAGGTAATAAACCTTAAAATAAAATAACCTTAAAGGGAATGTAATCTCCCATTTTCTTAGCCAAAAAAGCATAACAGATTGAGTGCATGCAAGTTCTCTTATTATTATTATCGTTATTAAAATTATATTATTATTATTCGAGATGTATCCATTTTCTGATCTGTTGAAATCGCTGAATATTTATTTTCTCCGCAAAAATAACTAATAACTAATCATCCGCTTATTTTCCGATAATGTATAAACAAGCCATATAGGATCTGAAAGGCAAGGTCCAAGACTATTTACAGACAAAACGTTTAACTTTTATTGTACTGTATTGTATCTATTGTAATGAGCCATGTTTGACAGGACATCTCAGAATTTTCCAAAAAGGTATAAACAAATCTTATACCGTCTGAAAGGCACAGTCCTAGGCTATTCGTAGAGAAAATTTGGTCTAAGAAAAAGCACTTTAAAATCCATGCTATCGTACGTAATTGTGTTTATATGAGCATGTTTGACAGGTCATTTCTCTGAATTTTACCCTAAGGTATAAACAATTCTTATACTACCTGTAAGACAAGGTCATAGCGTATTTCTGCACAGAATTTGGTCAGCTTTTACTTACCATTTTTAAGAAAATGCACTTTGAAATCCATGCTTACATGGCTTACTAAGGTATAAACAATTCTTATACTTTCTGAAAGGCACGGTCCTAGGCTATTTGCAGACGAAATTTGGTTGACTTTTGCTGTACCCTACTAAAGAAAATGCATTTTGAAATCCACATTATTGTATGTTATGAGCTATGTATGTATTCTGAGTTTATTTATAGATATATACAATCTTTAATATATCAGATAAAAAAATAAACCTTGTTTCATTTCTAAGAAACTGAAAGGCGGGAAATTCAAAGTTTATGTACAGTGTTATATTGAAATGATATAATGAGCCCAGACGAACATAAATTCTAAGCATATTCTCATCACATGGAGAGCTGAGTTTTACTCTGTGAGCATTGCAAGTGTGTTGTCTCCTCTGGATTGAGGTTTTACCAATTCCTTGCCAAAGTCTTGGCAACTCCTTGGCAGCTCTCCTTCCTTTTTTCCAGTATGGATTCAATGTCATCCAGGTGACAGATTCATTATAAGCAGAGATATACAGGATATTGAACAATATAAGTAGCCAGCATAGGGTTTTTTTTTTGCAGCTGTGACCATTTACCAACTTATCCAAGCAAAGGCATCGGAGGGGCATAGACACCATGAAACCACATACCTGATATATTCTATATCTGATATGTATATGTGTGCGTGTGTGTGTGCGTGCGTGTGT
>JAODKM010000620.1:0-10345 GCA_026780845.1 Petrocephalus sullivani
ACTTTTCATTTCTTTGTCAATGGACAAACTTAAAAAATCAGCGAGGGGTCAAATAATTATTTCCTCCACTGTATATGAAATGAATGATTTTTTTTCTTGGTTCAGTTTTATTATAGTTTTTGCATGTATAACATCTCATTTTCAGTTTCTCAATAACATTTTAGTACAACATATGCATCTAAGGAAAAAATCTATTGAATGCTTTTAAAACTTGTCAGCCTACATTTAAGTAATTAATTAGTAATGTATATAAGTAGCAATGTAGTTTTAAAGTGCATTACAATGTATGCAATTGTGCATAATTGCACTTAGGGTACACTAAATCCGTTAACATTTTGGCTCCCATTCGGGCACGGTATGGTCTCAAGATAAAACCCCCACTGCTGAAAACACACTCAACAGGAGCTGAGGTTGCAACCTCTATCCAAACTGGATGACAGCAGACGAAGCCCACATTTCTGTTCCAGCTATTATGCACCTCACTAACTACCAATAGTTAACTACCGTCTCTGCGTTCCTGCTTTTACCCAACTCAAGCTGTCCAATAGCGTTAGACCACCGGGGCAGCTGGGAGATGTAGTACATTGTAATACGCTGCTACAAAAGGACAGAGCAGGAAAATTAATTTCCACATACTAAGGGGAAAGAAGTATATTTGCTTGTTGATTCAGATAATATGTTTCGTAATATTTTGAGACCAAGACCAAGGCAAGATCAGGACAAAATAGGCTTGAGACCAAGACTGGATCTCGAGAACTACAACTCTGTAAACTCGATAAACGGAAATACTTTATCAAAGCATCCTGCCTTTATAAAAATAAATAAAACCTGCAAAAATTATTTGACCAACCAGCTTCTCTTCGCTAGCCTGCCTCGTGTGTCTGGCTCCATATTTTCGCTGCATGCAGAACTTGCGAGTGAGGGAGGGGGGTGTTCGGAGAGGGAGGGGGGCGGGGCAGGGCGCAGTTGTGAGAGAGACAGACTGGGAGAGGAGAAATAAGCGTATTGGCGGCTCTAGGCGTTCAATTTTAAAGGAACATGAACTATATCGATATAAACGATATTGTCTCATCCTGTATATTGTAGGAAAAAATATCGATACATCGTGAAAATGTTTGCCACTCAGATCAGTACTGTCCTATTTAATTAGGTGGTTATACTCATTCTCAAATATAGAATATGTGGTGACACCTCCTTTTGCAAACCTGTTATCTGCTGTTATAGTATATGGTATTGCATTATTGTGAAAGCATATTGGTTTAACCCTTTGGGGTCGGCTGCATCGTCGGCAATGCAGCGAACTTTTATATCTCGCTGAAATCTTCATGTAGTGAAGACCGTGATCGGTCTTCTTTGCAAAACGCCCATTTTGAAAATTAGGTTAAATCGGCAAAAAACTTTCCTAAAAATGGAACGTTCCTCTTGCTTTTCTTACAGAATTCTTTTCTTTGTGTCTTGGAGGTGAGGACAGGTGTGAGTAGCCTAAACCTAGAAGGGGGTGGGGAGGGGCCAGGTGTGAATGGCTCATGCATACACATGAAAGCTCCAACATATTCAATGAAAGGGGGCCAGGAATGATGACATCAGTTAGGTTTTTCTTATTTATTTATCCAACTGAATGTTACAACTACACCATTTAGTCATTTTCATGTACCCAAGGCTTTGGTGATCAGATATCTGGGATCAAAATAAACTGCCAGCATTGCTTACTATGTGCTTTTATAATGTTTCTGCTCGTGTTACAAACTGCATTTTGCACTATACTTTGATGTCAAATTACAAACTTAACATCACAATATTCACAATATACATTAAAATAAAGATTAATGTGCTGCCAGAACAAATATATAAGAAATAATGTATTTGCCATGAATTAAGTTCATGATTTTTAAAGAAATGTGCGATCATGCCTCAGTCAGTGAAAGTGTGTTTTCTACCCCTAGACCCCAGAGGGTTAATAGCAGAATGGGCAAAAAAGTTTGATACTTTACTTTTGTACCAAACCCCTTTAACCTGCTTAAATAAAGATATTCTCAAGTACCAACAGTTAGAAAACAATATAAGCTGTTCAAGGAAAGTATTTAATAAATAAAAATGACAGATAAGTCTTTTTGAAATCTGCTGCATATATTTGAAATTTAATTTTCTTAACACTATGTAGGATCATCATTTACAGGTTTTCCAGAAAGGCAGATTTTCTAGCTCACCTGTGAGAATGATCATCCATTTATGTGCTTCACGGAGAAAATTGATCTCTCTGACACTGGATATCAGCTTCTCTCATCAGTGACTCTTGCTGCAATTCAGAGAGCATACGCAATTAGCGTGCTAATGTACTGTATCCTGATGCTCTCACGGCAGCCATGTGATATTTTGCCCATCAGTTAAACTCACATGAGCTAGGAATATTTCGACATTGATTATACATGCCGGTGCTTGCATAATAGTGTATTTAGGTATAGTACATTCAATTTAAGTATGTCACACAATTGCTTAGCATGTTTCAAGGTCTGCAGAACATGTAATATGTAGCTGCTAGGTTGGGGCTCCTAGGGAAGGGTAAAATCAGGTTACAAGCCCATTCATTCATTTCCCCTGTGCCTCATTATCAAGTGTATAAGATAAAGTTAGTAAAGTTAGTAGGTCCCCAAGTCAGATAAACAGATGACAGGCCTAGAATTGCCCAGCTGCAAGGACTTCTAAAACAGCAGGAACCTCTGTTGCTCCCCTCAAGATGGTCGGAAACCCATGGTATGTTCACACTGCTTCCATCTGGTAAAAGATATAGTACGATATCCGGCCATCTAACGAAACACATCAACGGCTTCTTCTTTTGAGCCAAACTGAGCACTACCTGCCATTGTTAGCTTCCGGTAACCACAGGTAGCATGCTTTATTCAATATTCCATGTATAACCCCAAATCAGAAAAAGTTGGCACAGTATGGAAAACGCAAATAAAAAAAGAAAGTAGTGATTTATAAATTTACTTTGACTTGTATTACATTGAAAACAATATAACAGCTCATTATTTATTGTGTTCCTCATAAATTTTATTGTTTTTTTACAAAATATGAAATTCACCACTGGTCCAAATTTTGGAATCTTTCATCTTGAAAAACATGCTGGTCCGATATGAAGGAGGCATGATTTTAATGGACATGTATGGATGGGATTAAAGAGCAGACTATCTAGTTTCAGGAACCTTTGGACCGCCTTCCTCTGCCACTCCTACTTGGAGCTGTGGACTGTCAAATGCCAGGTGGGTTGCCTCCATTCACCTAACATTGTCGACCTGGGCAGGTTCAGAAAGTCACTGCAGGCTCTATGTGAGGGCTGCGCTCATGAAACTTGGTTCAGGCATATATCTAGTATATCAGGCATATAAATTTCAGATCTCTAGCTCGTACGGCTCAGCCATGACGCCCCCTCATGTCTGGCATGGAACATTGTCGCTGTCACGCCCTGCCCGTTCCACGCCCCCTGTGTGCCACGCCCCCTCATTACCCTCGTGTGACTCCTAGTGTTTTACCGGCTGTGTCTCATTGTGGTGAGGTGAGCGATATGCTGTAGTCAACATGGTCCCCAGGGTTTGGTTTGGTGGAGGAGGTGCAACAGTCCGGGCAGGCATCACCAGTCAGCGCAAAACAGATTTGGTTATTGTACATGGCTCAGTCACTGCACGTTCTTACCTCAAAGATATCATAGAACCCATCATCATCCCCCAATTCCGCCAGCACACCCCCAACTTTCTGTTCATGAATGATAATGCTCCACCACATCGTGGCAGAATTGTCACAGCTCGACTTCAGGAAGCTGGAGTGCCTCATATGGTATGGCCATCAATGTCCCCTGACCTGAACCTCATAGAGCACGTCTGGGACCAGTTGAAGCAGAGACTGGATGATCGTACCCCACCCCCATGTGACCTGGCAGAACTGCGTGTAGCACTTGTGGAAGAGTGGAATGCATTGCCTCAGAACAACACCATGAGGCTAGTGAGGAGCATGAGACGTCGCTGTCAAGCTGTCATTGCGACAAATGGTGGAAACACCCGCTACTGACATTTGGGGCTATCCCTGTTATTGTCAAATTTTTGGGGTAATAAATATTAAACTAATAAAAATGGTGTTTCTTCTCATACATTATTACTAATATTAAAGAGAACTTTTACTTATTTCATTAAAATTCAGAGCAAATAGGAAAAGCACTCATGTAAATAACAATATCCCTAACTTATTGTGAGTAGTGTATATGCAGCAGATTTCAAAAAGACTTATCTGTAATTTTTATTTATTACATACTTTCCTTGAACAGCTTATATTGTTTTCTAACTGTTGTTACTTGAGAATATCTTTATTTAAGCGGGTTAAAGGGGTTTGGTACAAAAGTTACCCATTCTGCTATCAAACCAATATGCTTTCACAATAATGCAATACCATATACTAATAGGTAATAGGTTTGCAAAAGGAGGTGTCACCACATATTCTATATTTGAGAATGAGTATAACCACCTAATTAAATAGGACAGTACTGATCTGACTGGCAAACATTTGAGTGGAAACTGTTTATAAACACTGGTGGGTAAGGGGTTAAGCGATGATACAGAGCATTGCCGCACACCACCACATGACAAACCATCACATGGATGAGAACCTCAGTGTAGCCATGCAGTGGGGGATACGTCAGTGCCACACTGTTCAGATGAAGCTTTTCCAGTGGCTGGAGTGCCAGTCCTGCCACCAACCCCCAAATTTTTCCTTGAAGTTGGAGGACCTTCTTTCACTGTCGGGTGTAGGTTAACATCATACCCAGGACGAAGGAATTGCAGGTTAAGGGTCTTGTTCAAGGGCCTTCACACGATACAAACACAAACTGAAATTAAGCAAAACGGATAGGAAATAGAAACAGTAGGGTGACCAGATAGTCCATGTCATCCCGGACACTTGGAGCTAGGACAGGATCTGCAAACTACCATTTCAATCAAAAGGACCTGGATGTTAATGCGAAACGGCTGGATGAGTCTTTCAATCAAGGAAACGAACCAATCAAAGCACAAGAAGAACTTAACTATTTAGCCAAGCACAGGAGCCTTTCAGTTTTAAAGTAGTTTGTAAAACCTGAAGTAGCTCAAAGCGTCCGGGATGACATGGATTATCTGGTCACCCTAAGAAACAGTGTATTTAGTTCTGGAAAGGTAAGCCTACGAAATAAACAGGCAACCCAAAATACAAAACAGATTAATCGGAACCAGTTAAATGGGTGAAGAATTGAAGGTGGGTTTATGTTGTTGCAGCGGTGATGAGGGAAGAAGCGATGATATGGGAGCATCTCTTTGGTGATGAGACTTCTCCTGTCTTGCTTTGAAGCTCACAGTGAGTTTCATAGTTTCTTTCTTGGCGGGGCTTCTTTCGTCGGACTCTCTGAGTGCGGGTTTTTTTTGGCCCAAGGTCCATGAATATGGATGACACTTGGGCCAATAGTTTGGCACCTCAGTCCGAGGGGCCCCATGGATTTATGGTCTGTCTCAGACCAACTTTAGAGTTGATTCTAATTAAGTGAGTTTAACTTTTGATAGATCCAATTGTATAATAATCCCCACATTCACATTCAGACAGATTTTACCATCAGTTTGACACCAAACATGGCATCCCCTTTTAGGTGTAAACACATCTTGCACATCTCTCAGTTATGACACTTTTAGGTGAATTTTACCAAAGAAAAAGAAAAATGGAGTATAACTTCGGTAAAATACACCTAAAAGTGTCATAACTTTGAGATGTGCAACATAATCATGCATTCTATGCGTTGATGATAATAACCAATGTGCACAAGATAAATTAAAGCTTAAATGAATTGTCTAATTTATATTAATGTTTGAACCTAAACCGGGATGCCATGTTTGGTATCAAACTGATGGCAAAATCCATCTGAATGTGAATGTGGTGACAGATTGTTACACAGCTGGATGTATCCGAAGTTAAATTCATTTAATTAGAATCCCCTGTAAAGTTGGTCTGAGACAGACCATAAATCCATGGGGCCACTCGCACAGCCTGCAACCGGCCCCTCGGACCGAGGTGGCAAATCCATTGGCCGAAATGTCATCCATATTCATGGATCTTGGGCCATAAAAAGCCCACACTCAGAGAGTCTGACGGAAGAAGCCCCACCAAAAAGAAACTACAAGAGAAGCTATGCGTGATCTGCCATCAAGAACTCCAAAGCCTCATTGCTGCGAGCTTCAAAGAAAGACAAAGCTTCATCCCTCATCACCGCTGCAACCACGTAAACTCACCTTCATTTCTTCCCCATTTAACTGGTTCCAATTAATCTGTTTTGTAGTTTGGGTTGCCTGTTTAAATCCTAGGCTTGCCTTTGCAGAACAGTATTTATGGTTATATCTGATCACTGTTTCTATTTCTCATCCATTTTGCTTAATTTCAGTTTGTGTGCGTATCATGTTATGTGTAATGTCTGTCCTGTGTAGTATTAGTAATAAAAGTATACTTGTCCACCTTTTAAATCTCCCTCTCTGTGAAGTTCTCACAATAGGTCACTTTATTGGTGCGAAACCGTTACTGAGCTTTTAAGTCCTAATTTCGTCCTCTAAGTATCACGAGACTCTCTCTTCGGCCGAGAGCAGAGTCGCATAGGTCACAGAGTGAAACTGTTCGGTGGACGAGCAGCCTATCTCAGACTAACAATACTGTATGAGTGAATTCCATTCGCATTCTGGACCTAAATCGTCCAGCAATTGACTAATTGGGACCAATATAAAAGACTTGGATATTGGAACAACTACTCAAACGTAATATTTCATAATTAATTACCGATTAATTAATTCACACCTCCATTTGAGCTGTTATTTCCTACAACGGTCAATTAGAAACTTATTTTATTTTGTGGGGGGATCATGAGTCCTATTACTAGTTTCACTTACTAAATTATTTCCTTCATACTTCTGCTGTAAAACAAGAATATTTCTAAATGCAAAATGCAGGCTGATGATATTTATTTATTGATAATAATATTATATAAGGGATAATACACAAGCCATGCACTATATATTTTTAAGTGGTCTGTATGCCTGCAATGTTTAAGAACGTACAATTCTTGCCTTGGAGTGCATTAACCTACTTACAACAGGATTACCACATGATTGGTTTACGTATTTGTACTTGAAGACATTGTTTTTAAGTTTACAAACATATTTGGACTATTAGTAGAACTACTATTTAGACTTCATCATTAAAATGATATACCAGTCATTAGTTTGAAATTGCTTGCTGCTAAGCCTAAAGGCAAGTCTTTATGTACAAAGCCAAATGTGTAGTAATCATGGCAAAACTGGGTTAATACCGTAGGGAGTTACAAATTGTGCATCATACGTTTAGAAACCGCACAGCAGCCAAAGTAAATTGTGTGTGTGGATTATGTTTATATTATATTCTGGGGACCCCCCCAGTGTGATACAAATCCATTATTTTGACATTGTGGGGTCCATTTTTCAGGTCCTCACAAAGATCTATGAATGAAATCAAAAAACTAAACATGACAAAAAGTCTTGCACTTTGCTTTGTTACTTTTGGTTAATGTTCGGTCTGGGTAGGGGTTAAAATTGTCCTGCGAGTCCATGGATTGGACTCTTTTGTCCAACACATCCCACAGATGCTTGCTCGGATCGAGATATGAGGAATTTAAATGTAATTGGTTTGCAGCCACACAGCCCCACTTATTTAGCAATTTGTACTACATAGCTCTTGTGTGGGATTGGACCAGATGGGCTTGCTCCAAATGTACATCACTGTGCCCTAATCCCATTGCCCCCCCATTGTTTACTGGTTGGCCTTCTTTGGGCCACTTTTGGTATATACTGACCACTGCATACTGGAAAGACCCCACAAGACCTACCATTTTGAAGATGCTCTGATCCGGTCATCTAGTCATCACAATTTGGTCCTTGTCAAAGTCGCTCAGGTCCTTACACTCGTCCATTTTTCCGGCTTCCAACACATCAACTTGTAGAATTCACTGTTCACTTGCCTTATATAGAATGGCACCCTTGACAGAGGCCATTGTAATGAGATAATCAATGTTTTTATGGGTGTATGCACCTGCTGGTTCTTACGTGCATTATGGGTAAAACCTGATGTATTTAGTGCTTACAGATAATTAAACCTGGACTTGTATTCCATCTCGTTCAGGCAGGTTAAATATAACTGTAAAGTATGACTGGACTACAAATGCATATCATCAGTAAACAATATTAATATTTAATCACTAATCACTGAGGTCCTGGTCCTCAGCCTGGCACACTATTATTGTCTAAGTGATTTGTAGAATTTCTTTACTGTTAGATTCAGTTACGTAAAACTAGAATTAAGGATTATAATCACGCATTGATTTACTACTGTGATTCACCTGGCTGGTACTACGTGTGAGGTTATAGAAAATGAATTAACAGCCATCTGATTTTATATTATATTATATCACAATTAAAACAATAAAATTAATTGTTTTATACGTATATATTAGAAGAAGGTGGAACTTTGTCTTTTTGCTTGGATTTGCATGGTAAAATTGATTTTCTTTCTCAGAAAATAGTGAGATGTTATGCAGGTTTCCACGTGATGGACAGGCCCGAGGGTGCATGTTCACAGCAATTCCAGACACATACGGTTAATCTCTTCATGCTCCCATGATTTTAAATTTACTAAGTAGAAAGTGCTGCCAAATGTGTGGTGCCCTGTTGAGCATTTCTGCTGGTTTAATTGCATTTTTCATTATTATGTGAACAGTAAGAAGAATAATCTGCTTATGGCTGGGTATAATTATAACTCCCAGTTACACACTAGTGTGTGATGCACCTGCCATCTATATACTTCGTGAAATTTGCAGCATCTCATGGAGAACAAACAAGAAAACAGACAAATAAACCAATAAGTAGTTACATTTATTAGAGCATGACTTTTCTGAATATTCTTATGACCTTGGGTAAGAGGTTGAAAGGCGGATGGATGGATGAATGAATATTGCAAATTGGAATGATTAAAAAAAATGCCAACACACTATAAATTTCACTTAGTTCAAAAAGACTTAAACAGGATTTACAGCCTGGCATATTTTGTTTATTGAGTCTTAAAAGAGCTGTAATCATTCAGTGTAATCAGAAGATGTCATTTCGAATGTTATTTTGTTTTTTTTTATGGTCTAGCACATTTATTTATTTATTTTATGGTGTATTTGACATGGACAGTGCACATTAATAAACAATTTTACATCTGTTGTTCATGGACCAATGGTAACAGGTCTAATGCATAAAAAAATAATAATAAATAAATAAATTACAAAGTAAAGAATGACACGTAAAACATGCAAAAAAAAAATAAAATAAATAAAATAGAATAAATAAAATAAAACAAAGGGTCAAGAGATATAAGAAAAAAGAAGAATAATAATAAACACATACAAAAAGAGAAAGATAGAACATAGCTGATGGCGGTGATGGTATAAATAAGGCAGCGCACAGATACAACTAACTAATAAAGGTGCTGGGTAATGTAATGTTATTTAATGTTAACATGTTTGAAGGCTAATTAACCATTTTTTAAAATATCATTTCAATGTATGGTATGTTTTTATGTCTCTGATGTGGGATGGTATCATGTTCCACTCTGGTGCAGCTCTGATGGAAAATGCAGATTAGCCAAAACTGCTTTTTCTCATCTGAATTATACAATCACCTCTAGTTGCACTTCTTGTAGATCTATTTGTAGATGAACCTGTTTTTATGAATTGTCTTAATACTGAAGGAGCATGTCCATTGATAATCCTATATGTTAGACAAAGGTTTGTGTATTTTCCCAACTCAGAAGTTTGTATTTAGTTAAAATAAAACAGTGATGATGATGTCTAGGTTTTTTATCAAAAACTTTGAGGGTTTGTTTATATAACGAGTGAAAGGGCATAAGAGAGATTGTACTGGCCTGAGACCAAGTTGTTAAGGAATATGTAATGTAAGAGAAGATCACTGAATACATATACATGATTGCAGCCTCTGTTGACATACAGTATTCTATGAATCAAAAGTTTGCCAAATTGAATTTAACTTGCTGACAGACACTCTTAATTTGGGCTTTAAACGAAAGATTACTATCAATCAGAACACCAAGATATTTAAATTCTGACACTACCTGCAGTCTTTCCCCTGCCACATACAGTGGAGGAAATAAGTATTTGACCCCTCGCTGATTTTGTAAGTTTGTCGATTGACAAAGAAATGAAAAGTCTCAGAACAGTATCATTTTAATGGTAGGTTTATTTTAACAGTGACAGATAGCACAT
>JAODKM010000621.1:0-10344 GCA_026780845.1 Petrocephalus sullivani
CCTTATAAAGTAATCAGTCTCATAAAATTACTTAATTATTATTATAACTCCAATTTCTAATCGAAGTTGATAATAATAATAATTTAATTCCGAAGGTCAGAAGTTCAGAGAGTGCATTGGCTTCAGTCCATATCTGAGTGATACCCATGTGAGGTGTCTGGTTTCAGGACTGCCCCTCAAGCATTCACAAGAGGGCGCCCCCCAGAGGTGGAGCATGGTACTTAGAGTCCTGATCAGGATAGTTCAATCATTGTGCAGATTCTATAGTCAAGAAAGCAGTTTTGGACCACAAACACCCTATCAATGTGTAACGTTTAACTCCGGAACATTCCTTATGCTAATCCAAGGGTGCTGAAATATTCTGGATGCACCAAAGCAGTCAGATCAGTACATTTTCCACATTCTAATATTAATATTGTAATATTATAGAGGCTGTTGATCATGTGTCAAATGGATACCAGATGGATTATATAAAGAATGAGGTAATTTTTTCAATGAGTAAGAGATTATTATTTTATATTAATGTGGCACAGATTTATTCCTAACAAGACAGAAGTTACAGAAAGCTGGTTTTTGCTAAATGAACAACAAGCTTGTTCTTCTATATATAGAGTTTGGGGCAAAACATACCATCTTCCCTCAATTAACTGCCCAATTAACTGGCTAATTACAGACAGCTGTTTAAATGGTATGCTACACAAACTGGTTTGATTTGAGCCAGTCTGATCCAATATAAATCAATGAACTCTGACTAACTCTGATGGTCATAAAATTGAAAGCACAGAGGTCTGGTCAGGCTGGGGAGCATGCACTGGTTCAGTGTTTTGTTGCATCTACCACACCTCAGCATCCTGGTTGGTGACCCCTAGGCTAATTTGCGGTCCAGTCCCACCCTCCAGTAATGGCTGTCTATCTGCCACAGTCAGGTGTTATGTGAGCAGCTCCATGTAACCCTGGTCCAGCTTCTCAGGTCCCCAGCAATGGGAATCCTGTGAGTTGCAGTAGATTCCCTCAGGGAATCGCATCACGTGCCTGTAGTGCTGTAATTTATGCTCCCGCACAATGCAGGTAATGTGCTTCATTCGAGACTCCCTCAACAACCACAGTACCCAAGGATTCTCCAATGAGAAACAGAGTACCGAAGGAGTCCAGTCTTCATCTCAGGTCACTGGATAGCGTCCATGTTTCGCAGCCATGGACCGGGACTGTAAAGATTTGGACCTTCATCTACTTACAAAGATATCGGGGCACGGCACACACCCCTTTCCAGTGACCCCAGGATCCTCTATGCTCTCCCAATCCATCTACTGACTTAATAGGAAGAGTCACCAGAGACATTAATGTTGCTGCTGAAATAAATTAACCTCTCGACGCGATCAGCATTCTCTTCACAAACACACTGAACACACTGCTGATGGCTATGCTCAAGAGGTCATTAAAGGCCCGAATCTTGGTTTTTATCCAGGACACTCGCAATCCCAGACACTCAGATTTCTCACTCAGTCTCTTGATCAGAGCCTCCATTGACTCCACAAAGATCACAGCATTATCGGCAAGTCAAGATCAGTGAATGCCAGTTCACCATCAGATGCCCCACAGCTGCTGGACACAACCCTGCCCAACACCCAGTCCATGCAAACACTGAACAGAGCAGAAGCAAGAGCACACCCCTAACGAACCCCAGAATCAACTGGAAAGAAGGCCGAGGTTCTGTTTCCACTCTGCACAGCACTCACAGTACCAGTGTACAGGCCAGCTGCAATGTCCAGCAGCTTAGGGGGGATCCAGTTTAGTCTCAGGATGTCCCACGGGGCAGCTCCATCAACTGAGTCTAACGCTTTATGAAAATCATCAAGTCTGCCAATATTTGTGTTTGTGTCCGATGAGAACCCTTAGTGCCAGGATTCGGTCGATGGAAGACTTCTTAGGCGTAAAACCAGACTGCTCCGGTCACTGGAAGGCAGCATCTAGGCCATGGATCCTTTTGAGGATGACCCTAGAGGACCCTACCCGACACTGAGAGCAATGTTACCCCCTGTAGTTGCTGCATTCCAGGCAATCACCCTTCCCTTTCTAGATAGGGACAACAAGTTCTGTTTTACTACAATCAAAAGAAATTTGCAAAGACTCAGGCCACTGAACAGTAATGTGAATATCCAAGAAAAACATTGATGACACTAATTAGCATAACATTTTTACAGTTGACGTAAAACAGTGAATGCATGAATTGGGCTTTCTTGTAAATTGAGTTTTATAGTAAGCCATAGTGCTTTACTGTCACGGATTTGATGTCCAGTGTCAGAATGTTCAGAAACAGGCAGACATAGCTGCTTTCATGGGTAATCAGCTTAACAGCCTGTAAATCATGTATGTTTCATATGTAGGTGTTATGGAGTTACTCACCACTGTGTAGCAATTATGTAAATAATCAAGTAGCTTTAATATGGATGAAGGAGGTCATTATGTCTGCATTTTAAATGTAGCAACACATTTCAGCTGTCTAAATTGGATGACGTTAAACAAACAGAGCAGAAAGGCGGTGTAAAATGCTAAGTAATCTGAATATCGGCTGTTCACAGCATTTTATAGTGTATAAACACAGTTTGTTCATTTGTCTAATGAAATCAGCTTTTCAAACAAGTAATAGTTGCTACTTTTCGGTATTTAATACTTAATATAATATTTGTTATGCCTTGAGCAGAAATATGTTAAAATGTAAGCTCCGCCATCAGCTAGTAGTTGTACAGTATCATCCAAAATTTTTAACATCTTAATATTGTAAAAAATATTGAAAAAATAGTAATATTTATTTATGCCACATGCCCCTATTCCTTTGGTTTTGTCTCATTTAAGAGCCTTAACTACCTTACGGCACATATATTTTTTTAATCTTTGTCCATCTGTCCTTTTATAATCACCTACCCACTGCAAGATGAACATGGAGGCTATCCAAGAAAACATGTTGGCATGCTTGTCATTACTGATAAGATCATCACCATTATCATCACCACAAACAACTGTGTATTTGTGTTAAAATTTTCACAACCCTTTTGTATAGAGCTCATTCACCATGTGTATATATTCCAATACGCTATATTCTGTTTGAGACTCCCTCTTTCTGTATTTTGAGCTGTGAGGCCAACCGCAGAGCACGTGTGCCTGGCATCAGTGTGAAAGATGGTACTATACTCAGATCTTTGTGAAAAATGGTAATAATTAATACAGTGTGATTAATTATACGGCAGCGACTGAGGTGTAGTTCATTGGGAGAAAAATGACAAGTTTTCTGCCTGTAAAACTCTTGACTTAAATGGCTAAAGATGACTGGCTCGTTCCAACCCATTACATCATCACGGCCAGTGTCGCTTCCCCTTCACCCCCGTAGCTATTTTCCTGCATCGCCTCCCCCCTCCCATCCCCTGTATTTATAACATGCCTGGACTGACTGTACTCTGTGCACTGACTCTGTGCTTTACACAACAAAGGTTATTGGGTCGAGACTTGATGCTGCATTTGTAGTACATACATACAGCACTATTTTTAAATAATAATATTATAAAACAATATTTTTCAGCACCAGTTGCGTTAAAAGGATGTTTATTGTCCTTTCACAGTCAGAATCTTTGTTGTTGGAAATAACGCTCCATTAATGTTAGAATAGGAATGTTCTCTGCCAACTTTGAGAATACCATCACATAGCGTTGGCTAAAGTTTTGGGAATGTTCCTTGTTAGCTGGGAAGTTCCTGACGCTAGAGCACAGAAACGTGGCTGCCTCTAGGTTTTTAGTTGCTTTGGTAAGAGCTTTGACTGCTCTCGCATTTATTTAACGTTACATACAAGTGAGGAAGACTGGGGTCAGAGAGCAAGGAGTGCAGCTGGGGTTAAGAACCTTACTCTGCCAACTATAGGATTTGAACCCAAAATCTTACGGACATAGGCACAGAGCCATAGCCAAACTGAGCTACATACTGCCCTCTGTCATGAAAAACACTCGCTTCCACTGATGATCAAAAATCCACAACTGGGCTTCCAAGGTCAACCTGAGCTGCTCCCAACTTCGCATTCCCTGGTGGTCTCGTGTTTGGGATGTGGTGCTTTCGCACCATGACTCAGGTTCACGTCCTGGTTGGAGAATGTCACGTGTCAGCATTTTGCACAAGATCTTCCCCCTGGGTTGCATAAAGCTTATCTTATCATATCTCAAATATGAATATATAATGCCGTATAATACCATATAATCACTTACTAATATCCATGTATAATCCTTGTACAAACAGTGCATGGCCTTCTTCTGCTATATTATTATGTTTGATGATTCTTTTGTATACTTATCGCGAAGATGATGACAACAGCAGAACTGTAAATATGACCGCCGATCCTGTCTGTAGCCATCTGTAGTGTTTGTCCAGACTCTCACTGATTGGCCAAGACCTTTTGCTAATTGATTAATTAAACACAGCATATTCATAGCTAAAGATGACTGGCTCGTTCCAACCCATTACATCATCACGGCCAGTGTCGCTTCCCCTTCACCCCCGTAGCTATTTTCCTGCATCGCCTCCCCCCTCCCATCCCCTGTATTTATAACATGCCTGGACTGACTACTCTGTGCACTGACATGCTCCTTCAGTTTACCTAAATACGGTGCGACAGAGTCAGCTATCGATACATTTCCTAACTGCTTATCCTGTGGGAGCCAGGAGCCCAGCACTGCGATGCAATGCTGACCATCCGAGGCATTATGGGTAATTTAAAGACACCACAGAATGCATGTTTTTAGGCCACACTGTTGTAGGGAATCAGACCTAAACAAACTTCGCTCTTTAGTTAAAAACATCTAAAATGTCAATGAAATAAAATAATAATTTACAATAAAATTACATTGTATTTGTCAATCATGTTCCAAGTTTTGTTTGTCATATACATAAACATGTGCCGCATCTGTATAGGGAAATGCCTTTTCCATCTTAAAAATGATTCATATTAAAATAATAAAAATCTGATATAGCAGTGTCAATAAAAATGGGTTTTCTGCTCATTCCCAGAATTTTGCCCAGAAAGGAAAAATTGTATATGAACAAAGATAATCTGGAAAATAATAAGGATAAGTAAGATTGAAATTACAATAAAAATAAAATGTCAAAGCAATACTTTGTGTACTCCAGAGCCCTGTATACTATACCCACAAGGTGTACTGAGAAATTGTATTTTTATTTTTTTTTATTTCATACCATGTGACTGTAACAGAAGAGAGGCATTAAATAAATGTATTTGTTCTGTATATTCACATAATTTTTATTTTCTAAAGCCCTTTCACATGGGTAGACCATCACAGCCTTTTCATGTTCTAAGAAAATGGCAGTCAATTTGCTTGTTGTTAATGAAAGGAGGGCCCCCATGCCTTGGGAGAGATTTAATAATGAAGTTAATTTTTAAAGGCAGAACTCCGAAAGAGAGCAGAGGAATACTTCAATTAAAGGCCTAAGCTCAGGAGGGGCCGGTTGGGCGATCCAGCCTCCAACCTTGTTTACTAAAAAGCCGCTAAATTAATGGCTAATTTCGCATTTTGTTGGTGCAAAAAAATTGCTGGGAGAACAATGCACTAGAGACAGGCTGGGAGTTCTGTGTAAGTGATGGCATGAATACCAACTGCAGCGATGCCGAAAGTCAAGCAGGATCATAATAAGTAACTCAAAAGCTTGATAATAAATAGATAGCGCAACACTTTTCAGTCACTTGAGATAACAGGGTCCATTTGCATAATTAAAAAAGACTAATCAGAAGGTAATATACCCTGTCATCCGTTATTGAAAGGGACTGAGGGTGTTTCTGTGGTTACATCAGGCCTCTGGGGGGGGGGAGCGATGGGGCCTTTCATGAGGGACACAAGGCATGTTTTTGAAATTTTCTCTTAGAAATGAAAATTAACCTTTGTGTACTCCAGAGCCCAATAAATATTCAAGATCCATGCTTGCTGGTTTGAGCACGCAAGTCTTTCTTCGCTTGTGTCCCTTTGCTGACAAGACAGTAAAGTACAGGCAGATACAGGGTTAGATAGTACCGACTTCGCGAAGACTGTTGTCAGCCATGACACTTTTCCTAATGAACAGGAAGTGTTGGGAAAACTGCCGCCCTAGAGGATTTGCTTGGAATCTTCTCATGCAGCAGTGGTGAGAAGGTTGGAGGGCAATTATTCTTTTGTAATTATTTCCTTCATTTAATTACTTCTCCCAAATTATTTCTCATAATGAAGCATGGCAAATTAAGGTATTTCACAACAGCGGACACATCTGTAAACACAGAAAACGCAGGCGGAGGTCTCGCATGAAATGTGCAAAGGGGATTTGGCGATCTGTAGACTCGTGGAGACAGCAGAGGGGACAATGTGTGAAAATTTGATTTTTGAGGAACGTTTTATTCAAAGTTCCTGGTGTCGCCTCCATAGCTTGTTGCTAATTTTAACAGCATCATAAACCCGCAAAATGTAGACATTTTCATAAACTTCTGCCTGCATTGCTTGATAATTGGTTTATTCTAATTAGATTTTGAACGAACAGTAGTATTAAAATAGGCTTTAATCAACCCAATATTTAATTATATAATTCACTTTATTGCCCACATAAATAGGAATTTCCTCCTGGTGGGCAATGTTTACTCTGACATTTAATTATTTTCTTGTGGTTAGATAATCATGAACAAACACAACAGTGTAATGAGTGCACTAAGCAGGCAGTTTAACAGCAGCTAACATCACATGCAGTATATAAACTGTACATTGCTGTGGATTTCAGCAGAGAGAGGTCAGCACCCCTGACACCCCAGCATTCCACTGACTTTAAACAAAAATTAGCTATTTACGCATTTCTGTTTTCTCTGCATTTAAATTAAAAGAGGGACCTGCATTTTTTACGGTTTTTTTTTTTTTATCCCACCATTTTATGCACATGTATAATTGAGAATTCCATCATCTGCTATTTTCCTACCCACAATTCATCAGGCTGGGAGCCATTTTCTCTCAGAAGTTACAGATTCCCATGCCTGCATTTCTAAGGGTACATACTTGTTTGATAATTCTTGCTTGTATTCAATTACATTTTCAGCTCACGTCTTCATCCCTTCGCTTGACAAGGAACGTGACTGTGACATAGGCGCTAAAGTAATAATTTTTCTGCATCAAACCAGGCAAATACGATACGGAGACGTAGCAGAATCGATCGTGCCCCGTGAGTCATCAAGCCCAGAGAAATTAAACGCTAGTTTGCTCACCATCTGGTGAGGTTGGTCCAGCCCGCCACCTTCACGAGGTGAACATGTTTGCTAATGCGATAGATACAGAGATGAAATAAACTGTCTGTGCCGTATAATGAAAGCTGACAGATCACAAACATCTCGACAGCCTTCTGACAAGCTGTTAAAGAGGTTCCTCCACTCTGATCTGTGGTGTAGGAGCACCTCCTGGTTCTCAATCATGTTTCACACTTTGAAACCAAAACTGCATAATTTTTATGGTCAGACTTATCATTTTAATTTTTTTCAGTTGAACCTCTTAACATAAATGAATAAATAGTGATATAGAATATCTGTATTTCTTTTTTTGGACCAAAAATTTAATTTGTGCAAAATTCCCTCTTTGCCCTCTGGAACTCAGTTTTTTTTTTTTTTTTTTGGGGGGGGGGGGGGGTCCCTGGAGAGTGGGACAAACCCAATAATAACCAGGAATGGAAAAACTCACGAAAGCTTAGCGGAGCTAAAAAAAATGAGAGCAGAAGGCAAAGGTCATGCACACTAATCGCGGTACCTAACGAGAGCGGAGAGCCGCCGTGAATCACGGGAGCGAAAGATGAGGTTTTAATTTCCGCACCAACCGCATGAATTTTCAGACTTAACGGAAATAAGGCCCATCTCGTCTGAGGGGTGAACGAAGGAACGCAATCCGTTGGGGACCCAGTGTCCCAGTTCTCCAAGACTCATCACGGTTCAGCTGTTTGATTCCGGAATAGTCTCCGGCTGATTGCCTCTAGTTGGTGGTGGGGAAGGGGGGGGGGAAGTAGCTGGAGAAAGGGTAGATTTGACTAGGTTAATTATGTGCTGCAGCCTGATCTTGTTCAGGTTGAGCGGCCACAGATTCTAGGGCAGAAGGTGCTGGGTTAAAGCCGTTTGCAGGTCACATGACTTACATCTCCAAGGTGCCCCTACATAACTGCGGAAAGGCCTGACCCCTCAGAGTTCTCCTGTCCACTGTGAAAACACCTGTCAGCTCCTGGGCCGGACCATCTCCTTATCATGCTGATGTCAGTGCCTGACATGATAATTGGTTTTTGACATTTTATGTGTCTGGGATGTGAAACTTTCACTACTCATGCCTCATAAAGCGACTGCACATCCCATTAGTGCTTGGATAAAGACCAGGGGTGAGGAACCAGGAATCACCAATTAATCAGCAAAACCCCAAAACCGATTCTACAAGCGGGCCTCCCAGAGCTGTTCTCCAGGTATGTAAAATGTAACATATTTTATGTTATGAAAAAGTAAAAAGAGGACCACCCAAAGCCAGTCAGGTGACAGTTGATGATACTTCTGATTGGTCTGAATCGAACCACTATAATTTTTCTAGAAGAATCATATAAGGAAATGTAATGTTTTGCATTTAACAAAAATGAAAATATATAAGCAGGTGGTGACCCCCCCAGGGACTCAAACCCATGTCCCACTGGCACTTCATCATCCACTGGTGCTTGTTTCTACTGATTTTCCTTATCACTCATTTGCGGTTGACCATGTCTCCAGGGCCATTTTACCCGGAAGATTGCACTGGATTCAAAACTTTTACTGTCATTTGAACAAGGACAGTGAGATGCTTGCTTGCACAACATATAAAGAACAACAGATAACAGAATAGCACTTAACATTTACGCACATCCAATACACACGCATTATATACATTATACATACAATATATGGTAACATGCAAGTAGGAGAAGATGGGGCTGAGGTTAAACTGGCAGTGGTTAATAAATGATACTGGTGAATTATAGTGGGAGTATTATGGTGTATTTAACATTCTTTTTACAAGAAGCATACAGATGGCAGCCTGAGGGATGAGGTGACGTTCCGTATACGGGCCCTCAGATAAGTGGTCCGGGGCGCTAAACGACATCTGATGGCTTTTTAACTGCCTCTTGATTGCTCAGCCACCTTTGCTTTCATGTTCCAGGGTGTCCGTTCCCCATAAAGATCTCTGCAAAGAGAAAGAGCTGCGTAATTTCATGTGTAATGGACATGCACTGTGATGGTTAGGTAGCCGTCCCGTGAGAAGGCAGATAATGAGATGTCAATCAAAGACACGTCCGGCTAAACAATGTGGCCAGCTGAGCTCACACGGATGAATAATTCACACGTTGAAGTGTTTCCTTGGCTGATTGCAGACCAGTGTGTTATCACCTGGTGCTCTCGATGAGTATTTGAGGTTTGCCGACTTCGTCATGTCTCCTTTGCTGTCCTTCAGCGACAGACGATGAAAGTTTGGCAAATGAGGACATTCGGTTCCATGGGAACTGTTTTCAGCTTGGATGCGATTCAGATAGGTATACGCCATTAGCTTTAAAAGAGCCACCTTTCATTGGGAAGACCTTAAAGTTGATAAATAAAATCTCAACAGCAAAAGCTGTGCAAATAACTTTTTGGTTGGCTTGAAAGCCAAGGCAGCAGATAAGAAATAAATGTACATAAAGCTCATTTGATTATTTTATTGCACATAATAATCCACTATTCCAGTAACTACATTATAGTACATTAAGGATCTGGTATCTTACAGAAGAAAATATTACACAACTAAAACAGGTTCTGAATCTTTCGTGAAATGTCGTTAGGTAAATACTCAGACACGGTGAAAGACGCATGTGTGTTCTGCTTCTAGATAGACTGCATGAGGGTGTGGACTCAGTACCTTCACCTTTTAAGTAGGACAGTAAGATCACAGAAGGCTTGCTGAGCATGACATGACCTTTCAAACTTTTATTAATATTAGAGCAGAGAAAATGAAGACAGACCGAACTGAAAGTAAGGGAGAGCTTCACGAGCTGCTTGAAGATGACAGACCAGTGGATCCCTAAATACTGGCCAGAGCTGGCCAGGGTTTCCTCGCATCTGAGGTGGATTTTCTGCTTCTGGGGCCTCAAATTGTAGATTTGTTGTAAAAATACAACAAATCTAAAGCGACATCTGCAAGGGAATCATCCTGAAATTCACGCAAAGGTAAACACAATATTTTTGCTAATGCTGTTTTGTCAGTTTACCGGGGTCGGTGTGCTTTCGCATAACTTAAACTGCCTCTCACTTACTTG
>JAODKM010000622.1:0-10341 GCA_026780845.1 Petrocephalus sullivani
AGCGGGAGCGGGCGGGATTGGACAGAAATATTGCGGGTGCGGGCGGGATTGGATAGAGACAGACAGCGGGAGCGGGCTGGATTGGACAGAAATATTGCGGGTGCGGGCGGGAGCGGGATGAAAAAAACAGTCCCGCGCAGGGCTCTAGTTTGTACTGCTCTTTTACACACTGGCTGTGCTGAGGGTCTATACTGCTCTTACACACAGATTGTGCTACGGATACGTATTGCAATTATATAGACAAGGTTTCCTGCAGGTCTGCACTGCACTTTTACAGACAGGTTATCTGTGGGTCTGTACTGCTCTTTTACACACTGGCAATACTGAGGGTCTATAGTGCTCTTACACACAGGTTGTGCTACGGATATGTATTGCACTTTTATAGACAAGGTTTCCTACAGGTTTGCACTGTACTTTTACTGACAGGTTATTATGTGGGTCTGAACTGCTCTTTCCTGCAGGTCTGTACACATTCACACTCCCTATTTACTGCCACTGAACAGGACACAGGACTACCTCCAGTCCATAAGTGCATTACACAGAAGCACGTGATTCATACTCCAACATATTAGTCCTTGAGTTTTAACCTGACTGAAAAGTAATCCCATTTTTGGGTTAACAGGGATGACATTTATTTTTTTAAATATATTGCTTTGTGAGAAATTGTTCAATATGCAGCCTACTTTGCATATATTTCAGACAATATTTTAGCAGGAAGAGAGTGAAAAGACAATTGGGGAATTTCTAGGAGCATATGAAGGGAGATGGTGTTTCTCCATCTGTTCCTCCCGTTTAGAAGGTCCAGTGTGAGTCTGATCTCCATTGTCAATCAGCCACACACCCACTGTGACATGGCACTCACATAAACACCCACTGCAGGTCAACGGAGCTGCTGCATATGACAGCATCATTTCAACGATTTGCTGGATTTATCTCACCTTAAAAGTGGAGCCTTGGGCTACTCTAATTGCTAGGAAAGCTGCCCCCCGTCAGTCTCCCTTTTATTTACATAGGACTGTGAGGGCCTTAATTTACACAATAATGGGAATAAATGACTGTGATGCTTTTGTCACAAAGTCTATCGCAGCATGACTTCAAGAACCAATGACTGAAATTAAATTGGAAGGTTGTATGTCCATCTGAATCTAGCATAAGGGAAAAAGACTGCATCTTTTGAGGAAAGCCATGGGAAGGTGTATTTACAGCTGTCTCCAGTACAGATTCTATAGCATTCTATCAGCGTCATGGTCTCTTTAGTAGCATGACAGTCAGCTTGAATCCCAGTTGATGATCATTTTTCCCAAAGAAAACTTCATATGGTCATCTATATAGACCTGCATTGACCATAAACAGTCATTTATATAGACCTGCATCAAGGACAGACGGACATCATCCCCTCTGTTGCAGAGGATTCACCTAGCTCTGGTGTTAATCAACCATCAGAGAAAGATAAAAGCTTGACTGTTCACTTGGGTATGAACCTCACCACTGCTAAATGCTAAAATAATTATTTCTGTTTCCCCCGTTCGTCACTGTGGCCTTCTGCATATGTGTCAGACAGCTCTGACCTGCCACTGGACACTCCCCCCAACCCGCCAGCACTCACAGGAAACATATGTGCTAATGCGGCTTTATCAATGATGAGGTGAAGGAGAATCCGCTATCAGTGGCCCACAACGCAGCTCTTAATTAGAGATTAAATGCAGTGCCTTTCTGACACGCTGCTGATAAGAAGCTCGACTCAGCTGCAGTATGAGCAGAAGCGCCAGGCTGACAGATGCCCAACAGCAGACAATGGAACACATGTGTCAAACGGCAGCCTGCAAAATGCATGCCAGTGATGACAGAGCTCTCTGACGCCAAAAAAATCCCACATGGTCACGCCCACATCTGAGGCTGGAAATATTCTACTGCACAGTGGACAGAAAGTCAACAGGTTGACAAAAGGAGACACGCGGCCCGTGCCAGTGGCGGACTATCTATGAGACAATGCACAGATCAGAGACAGGGTGGAGGAGTAAAGAAAGGGAGATGAAGAATGAGAGATTAGATATGGGGATGGTAGGAGGAGTCAGGAAGAGGGAGGAGCAATACAGCGTCAGGCTGGGAGGGCTGTCAAATTGAGAAATAAGTGATGAGTGATAGTGGGAGGAGTCAGGAAGAGGGAGGAGCAGTACAGCGTCTGGCTGGGAGGGCTGTCACATTGAGAAATAAGTGATGAGTGATAGTGGGAGAAGTCAGGAAGAGGGAGGAGCAGTACAGCGTCAGGCTGGGAGGGCTGTCAGATTGAGAAATATGTGATGAGTGATAGTGGGAGGAGTCAGGAAGCGGGAGGAGCAGTACAGACTTCTACGCACTTAGGTAAGTCACTCTGGGCATCTGCCAAATCCTGTAAATGTAGGCTGGAAGGGCTGTCAGAAATGAGGCAGATTGGAGGACAGGATCAGCTTGACAGATGTGCAGACAAAATGGAGGGCATGTTGATCAATTAAATATGCAAATACCCCAGCAAGTCTTAACAAATATGAAAAGAAGGTGAACAGAAGACTAAATTAAGCATTAATGACTGCAGAAAATATGCATCCTCTCATTTAGCTTTGACTAAATGTTATTCCACAAAAGTCAACAAAATGATAAATGATTGTAATTCTCTCAAAGAGGAGACCCCACCAAATGCACACCTGTAAATCAATGGCTCTTCAAAATAGAAGCCTGTGACTCCAGGCAGGAAGGGCCGGCTCACATTTCATTCCCACAATACCCTGGCCATTCCCCATCGCCTGTGGCCTCTTTAATCCCTTGTCCTTTCTCAGACTGGCAAAGATAGTGGGCTTGTTTCAGGGCTGCCTGAGAGCGGCTCACTGTCACAGCATGCCCACTCTTTAACCTTGTCAAGGTGGGCCTGGGACACTCTTTCCACCTGGTGAGCAGCAGTCAGGGCTTCCACCATCCTTGGAGTTGTCCCATCCCCAGTGCTCCTGCCCTCCCCAGTGCTCCTTCCTGTTCCTGATTCTCCTGCCTTCCTTGATGCTCCCTCCCATCAATGGTTCTCTTGCCTGTCCCTAGTGCTCCTTCCTGTTCCTGATGCTCCTGCCTTCCCTGATGCTCCTCTCATCCCCAGTCGGTCCCTGGTGCTTCTGCCCTACTTTGTGCTCCAACCTGTACCTGGTTCTTCCACCCTTACTGGTGCTCCTGCTCATCCCAGCCTGTTCCTGGTGCTCCCACCCTCCCAGCATACTTCTCTGGAAAGCACCTAATAATGATTTTGCCCTTTTGCTTGATGAGACTCTTGTCTTGCTCTCTATGCACCATTGTCAAGGCGTTGAAAGGTGACAATCTAATTACAGATGGAGTCGCAAGATGGGCTTCCTGGAAAAATGTGGGTCTCTCCAGGATGCTTTTTCGTACAAATATTTTATCAGTTCACCTCTGTCCACTGAGACATAAAGTATCAGAACATTTCCAGGCCCCTGTTATTTGGAATAGCCTTGCAAGGAAGGGTCAGAGTGTGAAGATTTTGTTTTCCTGAACCAGGCAGTAAAGCAACAGGGGCGCAAGACTTCGCTCACAAAAAGGAAACTATCCAGGCTGTGACATTTGGTTCTTTCTTCCAGCTCAGATATTATTGTACGACTGATGTTCGGAAAACTAATAGAATGTCATGTGTCAGTCAGTGCTTTTAGAAAGAATGCCTATGCAAACCTCCATTTCAGCTTATATGATAAAGGAAATTAAACACAGCATGAAAGAGACAAATTCAGAGGGAAGATGTTCCTATTTTGTGGACCTATTGCTTTAGTAAGGTCACTATAGGGAGGCAAGGAAGCAGAAACTATGCAGCCCATGGTCCTGAGACTTATTTGGGAAATTTCAGCCTCAGCCAGCACAAACACATGCTTCTCTCTGTTCACACTGGTCTGGTTTGGAGGTCTCCAGACCAGTCTCAGGACCTTGTATAGTAGTACTGCGACATATGCACCTGCAGAGTGTGCCAATTTCAGGTCACCAGACTGCAGAGATTAAGCTCCCAGCTCCTCCCTGATGGCCAAACAGTCAGATGGACACATGTAGTACTGTGAGAGTCCAGCCATAGCTCCTGCCCTCTCTGCCACAGAGGCCCACGTGGCTGACCCTCCCCATGCCTAATGGCTGGAGCCATTCCTGCAAGGACTCGTGGACCAGGGGCTGGTGGGGACTGGGTGTGGCAGTGGGGAGTGGGAGAAACATTTCTGAGCAGATAAAAGAAGCAAGAGGACAGTGAAAGACAAGAGCAGATGAAAGGGAGTGAGGCTTTAAAAGAGGAGGGAGAGTGAGGCTTTAAAAGAGGGGAGGTGAAGTGAGCTCTCAGTGGCAGTGCGGTGCCCCTTGTGTTTCCATGCTGCTCACTTTCTCTCACACTGGACATTCCCTCTGTCTCTCCCTCCTTGTACATCATTCAGAATCAGCTCTCTATCACTCTCATATCGCTATCTTTCTATCATTCTATCACTCTCACCTGAGCTTTCCCTGGACAAGTGCTGCCATCAGGACTTTGCTAATTACAGTCATCCTTTCAAGAATGCCATAATGACTGTTAATTAGTTTGATGCTATTTTCAGCATTATTTGTTAATTATAAGGCAACCTGTACAGCATTTCATCCTAATTACAATGAGGCTGTACATGTCACATCTGTGTGTCGACTCCAAATAATGCCATCACAAGTCCCGCGCTAATGACTTGTTCAAAACTGTTAATTACCCTACTGTTGTTGACAAACTCTGAAGTCAGATGATAAGCATAAAAATGAAAACATCTCAGTCACAACAGCTACCCTTGTGATATACCAAAAATAAGGTACAAAAGTATAACAGGTCAGAAATATAAAATCACAGATGGAAACTTGGTAGCCATGGTTGCTGAACAAGCACCAGACTGGGCTGGTTGTATGTGTGCCTTCAGCCCTGCATGTTGAAAAGGCAACAAGATATCAGAGAAAAGATAAGGTAGTTTGAGTAGAACTAATGTACATAAATCACAGAAAGAAATACGATACCTTTTATGAAGACCGAGCTAAGCAGAGAGGCTGCAGACTACACATTATGAGACATTTTACAGCGGACAGTTAGGCTCAGATTAGGCAGAAACACAATCAAGTTTTAGTGTAACACATGCAACTAGCTCTTTGTACTCTAATGGCTACCATCTACTGTGGGGGCCAAGCCAGGACACAGAAGGCCTATTACCACAATTGAGCTTGACTAACCCTAACCCAGCTAAGGCCATCCACTCGGCTAATGCTAACCCAGCTAGTCAAAGTAAAAAGGATAGAGGACACCTGTGTGTGACACATGAGGCCTAATCACTAACACATTTATGCATCGCTTTCAGAGCTGTTTTGTTCATGGATTGTGACAGACATTATTAAATTAATTAAGCAGTGAAGAGTTATTCATTATGAAATTAGTGTTTATGAATTAAACATGTTAAGTTACAGCATACACTATGTTACATGACCACTACGACTGATTTCAGCTGCCCTGCACTCTGGGAATGTGTGTTTTCCATGAAATGTTGCAGTAAGGGGCAGACTAGGTTATAAATCCCTTTCTCGTCAGGACAGACAGAGATTGTGAAAAGCTGTGTGTGAGTATGTCCTGCCCACTCCAGTCCAGCAGATGGTTGCTCTGTGACCCATCAATCAAATGATCTATACCTTTAAAGCCTGCCATAACTGGAGAATGGAAGAGCTGGGGGGAGTTTTGGTGTCGTCTGGAGACTGTGATTCTCAGATCTCCGGCCCCCTCGCTCGTCAGTTGTCCTGCCAGTGAAGCCTTTTGTTTACTCTGAGAGCCGCTGTTGAGATTTCTTCGGGTTTTTTCATCTCCCTAATCTAACAGTTTACTGAACTTGATAAGTGTCTTATCAACATGTTAATCAAATTACTTATGAACCAAAATTGACAGTTTTCATTAATTATACAACATTATTCTAATTGCAATTCAAATTTATTCATTTAGAACAGAAGGTATTCAGTAATATTTTACAGAATTTGCATATTAAATGGAGGGAGTACATTATGTATGATAATATATGCATACTGTTGTATTTCTGACTTCTCAGCCATATGTGCTGCTGTTGCAGGAGCAGGTGAAAAGTCTGAGAGTCTTTAATTTGCTTGACAAACATCAGGCTGCATCCTGTCAGGTGGACTGGAAGTAGTGCCAGTCTCAATTTCCACCTTACCGATTACCCCAAAGCCCCAGGAATCTACACGTCTTATACGGAATGCTCACTTCCAGGCTAAGGCTGGACCAGGCCCTTCCAGAATCCCATTAGCTACTCTCCTTCAGGTGGCCAGGTGGGGTTTGTAACATGTGTGACCAGAGTGAGGGTCTTAATTGCACCACCAGAGTGAGAGTCCTTATTGTGTAACCAGAGTGAGAGTCCTTACTATGCCACTAGAGTGAGGTTCCTTAGTGCGTGACCAGACTGAGGGTCCATAATGCATGCAACCAAAGTGTGGGTCCTTAACACGTGTGACCAGAATGAAGGTCCTTAACTTGCATGACCAGAGTGAGATTTGCCACCAGAATGAGGGTCCTTAAGATGCGCCACCAAAGTGAGGGTCCTTAAGGTGCACCACCAGAGACAGGGTCCTTAATGCACAACCAGAGCGAGGGCCCTTAACATGCGCCACCAGAGTGAGGGTTCTTAGCATGTGTGACAAGTTACTGTGTCAATATATATTTGTATTTGATATAAAATATCAAACAACTATAAATACTAATTTTCGTTCAGAGGATCAGAGCTTCCAATAGAGATATACAAGTAATACAACTCAGATTTTAGTAATGCTTTGTTTTTAAATTGAAGTATCTTTCATGGTCAGAACCTGGATGGTGAGCTACAAAAGGAAAGAGCTTTCCTGTGATTGGTGAAGTGCCTAGCACATCCTCATAAGCAATCAATGAAATGATTCATAAAACTATAAAAACAAAGGAAGACAGTTGCCATTAAACAGATTTTTCACACTTCATGCCAATATTGAGATGTGTTTTGCAGTTTCTAAATTGCACAGGTGGGAGATTTCACAGATCACAGACACTGGCTTTCTTTCCAGTGTACAGATCTCAGTGCTCTATTTTCATTTTGCTGCAGGTGACATTATAATTTACAGTATGTTGCCATGTTAATTTAAGGTAAATTACCGTATTCATTGAGGGTTTTATTTTCCAGTGATTTGCAGTGCTGAATCCCAACCCATTGCTTAGAGTTTTTGAGACTCTTTCTCCGTAGAGATTGATTTCACATCTGTAATAAAACTCTGTGCACATGTAACCAGATTTATGCTGTGACTGAAAGCTGCTTGCTTTGTGATTATATAGAGTAACTCACACTGCTATTACCACAAGGAACAGAGTTAGCCTCCATATCTGGTAAAAAGGGACCATGGTGATGTTCCCAAGCAAATATATGTATATTAATATACCTCATGAATATGCTTTGTACTTAATGTTCATTCTAGTTGAAGCAAGATCCATTGTGTGTCATACTAAAATCAGGCCAGAATTTAGAGATGAGGCTGAAAATATTCAAGGGGGAAGTGAGCATCCTATTGGAGGTTTGTGTTATAAAGTTGGGAGCAGCAGCTATTATTTTTGAGTGGGACCTCATTTCGGTCTCAGCCCGATGTACTGACCATCTAAGTACAGACAAAAAGAACCCTACAAAAAGCACGAGGGAGCCAGTCACTGACAGAAGGCAGGTCTGACAGGCACTCATGTTCCTGTGTAGGGAGGAAGCTCACCTGCTGGTCGAGTCATGGTGAATCCTCGTGATTTTTTGCTGTCCTCTTTGAGATGTGTTCTCTCACCAGACAGGCCAAATACCTGCTGTCAGCTGCTCTCTGTTGGCTGTTGTGCTGTGTACAAGCAATCTGGGAATCCTGCTCTCTGTTAGCTGTATGTGGGTAGTTTGGGAATCCTGCTCAATGTCAGATGTGTGCAGGCAGTCTGAGAATCCTTTAATCCTGCTCTCTGTCAGCTGCTGTGCTGTTTACAGGCAATCGGGGAATCCCACTCTCTGATGGCTACTATACTATGTGAAGGCAGTCTGAGAATCCCGGAATCCTGCTTTCTGTCAGCTGTGTGCAGGCAGTCTAGGAAACCAGCTCTCTGTTAGCTATGCCCAGGTGGTCTGGGAATCCCGCACTCTATCATCATTCATTCTGTGTCCGGCAGTCTGGGAATTCCGCTCTCTGACAGCAGCCATAATGTCTCCAGGTGGTCCAGGAATCTTACTCCCTGACAGTTGCTGGGCTGTGTAAAGGAATCCCCCTTTCTGTGCTGTGTAAAGGCAACCTGGGAATCTTGCTTTCTGTTGGCCACTGTGCTGTGTGCAGGTAGTCTATGAATTCCATTCTCTTTTGGCTGCTATGCTGTGTGCATGCAGCCTAGGAAACCCGCTCTCCGTCGGCTGCTGTGCTGTTTGCTGCCGTTCTGGGAATCCAGCTCTCTGTTAGTCACTTTGCTGTGTGTAGGCGATTTGGGAATCCTGCTTTCTGCCGGCCACTGTGCTGATTGCAGCCGATCTGGAAGTCGCTCTTTGTCAGTGGCTGGACTATGTACTGCCATTCTGCGAACCCTGCTCTTTGTCAGCTGTATCCCGCTGGTCTGGGAATCCCGCTCCCTGCCAGTAGTCATGCTATGTCCTGGCAATCTGCGAATTCCACTCCCTGATGGCAGCTGTGTTGTGTGCAGGCAGTCAGGGAATCACATTTATTGTGGGAAGCTGTACTGTGTGCAGGCAGTCTGTAAATTCTCGCTGTCTGATGCTGTGCTGTGTGTAGGCCATCTCAGAATACCACTCTCTGTCAGCTATGTGCAGATGGTCTGGGAATCCTGTTTACTAAGGGCAACTGTGCTGTCTGCAGACAGTCTGAGAATCCTACTCTCCCTGTCAGTCATGCTGTGTGCGTCCATGCTGTCACACCCACCTGACTCCTGTCCAGCAGCTGCTTCTGCCCTCATCCTTTGCTGTATCACAGGGTCTATTTGCAGGTCTGTTTTTCAAATGCTTGTAATCCTACATTAACTTCCAGTTTCCGGAAAAAGCAGCACTGCTGCTGGATCTGGGCAAAACTGTCTCTGATTCTAAGCTGTGGTATTTTCCCACCAATGTGAAACTCCTGCCCCAAAGTCAGGAACAGAGGGTCATTTGTGTGCCGATGATGTCATACAGGTGACCTGCTTCCCCACAACAAAAGCGAAGGTATCATTAGCCAGCAAACACAATGCCTATTGAGCCAGCTAGTTTTACTTAAACAGATGCTGGAACAAAGTTATTATTTGTTTTAGAATTATAAAGCTAGGCTTTTGCAGGAAGCCTCAGAGACAAATCCCTTTTCTGTGACTGTGTGTGGTGGCCTTCAAGTGTAATCCGTCCATTAGCGTCCCTCTGCTTTTCCTGAGAACACAGCAAGACCTTTTCAGGAAGATGCCCCTTATAAGGACTTGTCTGTTCATGATGAAAAAGCAGTGGGCCTGTGTCTCCTCCAAATGCTTAGTAAGGGGCCATTTCCTGCTTTGGGGGATCCCGGCCTTCGGGATGAAGGCAGATCCATCCCAGGGCGCCCTCTAGTCTTAAATCTATTCATTGTGATTCTGATTTTTATTATTTTGAGCCTAAAAAAAAAGTACATATATTAAGTAGAAACATTTTTTTTTATTATTTTACTGCAACATTTCCAGTTAAAGACACTGTTTAAAGGTAGAACAGCAGCCCCTGCTGGAACTCTTCCTTTACTGATGGCCTCCCTGCCATTTGTTCTGTATAATAAAGGAATTTTCTTTTAGCAGGAATCTCAGGGAGATCTTATGAAATATAAAGCTGACACAGTGCCCCCTGATACCAGTCGGGCAGCCCGGTGGCGGACAGTGAGACAGAGACCCCTGACATCAATGTGGTGGCCCAGTGCTGAGCAGTGACACAGCACCCCCGACACCACAGGGGCTGCCCAGTGCTGAGCAGTGACACAGCACCCCTGACAGCAGTGGAGCTACCCAGTGCTGAGCAGTGACACACCATCTCCTGACACCAGCAGGACTGCCCAGTGCTGAGCAGTGACACAGCACCCCTGACACCAGCGGGACTGCCCAGTGCTGAGCTGTGACACAGCACCCCTGACACCAGCGGGACTGCCCAGTGCTGAGCTGTGACACAGCACTCCTGACACCAGAGGGGCTGCCCAGTGATGCGTAGTGGCACAGCACCCCTGGCACCACTGGGGCTGCCCGGTGCTAATCAGTGACACATCACCCCCTGAAACCAACAGGGTTGCCTGACTGTGGGTCCCTGGTGT
>JAODKM010000623.1:0-10339 GCA_026780845.1 Petrocephalus sullivani
TCCGGGTGTAGCGTTTCCTGCCGGTCGATAACATCAAACAGTTCGTCCAATGCCCGTTTGGTGTCGGCGTGGGGGGGGATGTAGACAGCGGTACAAAATACTGCTGTAAACTCCCTGGGCAGATAAAAAGGTCTGCATTTGATCATAAGATGTTCAATATCAGGAGAGCACCCTGACGAAACTGTCTGTACATAAGTACACCACCGTTTGTTGGTCATTACACCACCACCTCCCCTGCATTTTCCCGAGTCCATTGTTCTATCCCGGCGGTGAATGGAGAGTTCATGAGGGACAATGGCCGAGTCAGGGACAGAAGAGTCCAGCCACGTCTCCGTGAAAACAAAGAGGTTGCAGCTCTTAATGTCCCTGTTGAAAGTTATCCTGGTCCTTAGTTCGTCCAGCTTGTTTTCCAAAGACTGGACGTTCGCTAGAAGAATGCTGGGAAGCGGTGTGCGGTGTTGTCTGTTCCTCAGCCTGACCAGAATCCCGGCTCTCTTCCCCCTTTTCCTCCGGCGTTTTTTCAGCCCAGGTAGCCAAGGTAAGCCACCTCCATTCACAAAAAAGTCGGTCGGTGAAGGTCCGGATTGTGAATTTTGTCGAATGTCCAAAAGAGTTTGTCTATACAGGAGAAATCAGAAATACAAGCCAGGGTCAGTAAGCCAGAATGTCTGAAGGCAGGCATATGTGAAGACAACGGAGAAGTGAGACACACAACCGTACTGGGAACGGAATGGAACTGGAGATTCAGTGGTTAAGGTATTGGGAGTATCACTTTTACAGAGATTGGGATGGGAACACGTGCTCAGCAGGTAGGGGATCAAGAGTATCACTTGTATTGGGGATGGAATGGGATCACACACTCAGTGGGTAGGAAATTGGGAGTATCACTTATATTGGGAATGGGATGCGAACACACACGAAGCAGGTAAGGGATTGGGAGTATCACTTGCACTGAGACACACAGGGGGATAACCAGGCACTTGGGAAAAAAGACAAGGAGTAAGTATAACACACTTTAAATGTACATGAAAACAAGAATTCGTCACACTGGTGAGACTGGCTGAACCGGTTTTACAGCACTCAGCTGTCAATTCTCCCATGCACTTAAGTCAAAAAGGCACATAGCCGCACGTCTTTTTGACTTAAGCGAATCCTCCCATTGACTTTAGTATGGGGTTTAAGTGCACTTAAATTTATAGCACTTGGCAGATGCCTTTAGCCAGAGCGACTTACATTAAGGTTAAGGTTAAGGTTACTTTATTGTCATCAACGGCTTTATACATATACAAAGTGTGATGAGACAATGTTTTCCCATGGCCCCGGTGCAACATCTAGTAACACTGAACGTCACATTCAACAGGGCAAAAAGGTGTACAGGCAACACAATACAGTGCAAAAGGTGCTATAACATTACAGTTAATAAATATTACAATAAATAGACGGAACAATAAGAGGACAGGACAGTACACGACACTCCAGTATTATTGAGCGGGAAGTCTTAGTGGCTGGTATTGCACATGGTTGTTATTGTATATTGCACATGGTACTATTGCACATGGTTACTGTATTGTGCAGAGTAAATATTAAAGTGCAGGTAAGAGGTATTACGGAAGAGCTATGATCTAAACTTAAAGTGTGTTCAGAGCCCTGATGGCTTGTGGAATGAAGCTGTTACACAGTCTCGTGGAGGCAGAGCGGTAGCTGCGATACCGTTTGCCAGACGGTAAGAGTGAAAAAAGTCCATGTAATAGGTGGTAGTGGCCCTTCACTATGTTTCTGGCTCTGTTGTAGCAAGGGGTCTTGAAAATGTCTTTCAAGTAAGATAGGGGCACACCGATAACCTTCTAAGCTACTTTCACTATCTGCTGCAGGTAGTTCCGATCCGAAGCCTCGGTTGATTGTACTGGTCTTGAAACACACTGGGACAACAGCCTGTTTCAGGGAAGCTACGTTCTGAATCAGTTGGAGAGGACGAATGGCACTCAGTGCCAGACCTGCTAGGACTGAGTTACAGTGGTAGAGGTGTGTGATGACGAGGGACTGAACAAGTATCTAAGTTGCCTGTGTGTAAAGAAATGGACGAATCCTCCTGATATTGAAGAGGAGAAATCAACATGAGTGGGAAAGATTATCAATATGTGATAAAAAGGACAGGTGATGGTCCATAGTAACCCCATGGTTGTGTGCAGTGACAGAAGGACAAATTAGCAAGTTGTCCAGAGAGATCACAAGATCCTGTTGTGGAGATGAGTCAGGTGGGATGAAAAGCAGTTCAGTTTTGCTAGGGTTGAGTTTTAGTTGGTGAGCAACACTTAGGTGATTTACTCACTTTGGGTACTTTGGTTTGAGAAACAGCCCATATACCCATTTACCTGAAAGCACATTGTGCCATGGACTTAAGTGCATGTAAATGTATTTTTGTGCCCTGGAGCACTGTAATAAGTCACAAGCCTCCACACGGCAAAGTGCAACATTGCAGGTCTTAGAAAGCTGAACATGAATAATTATATAATTATATAACAGTTATTTAACGTATAAATATATATGATATAAATATCAGGGGACACAAATATAAGATGATTATGTGACATCCCGCATAGGTGCCTGTCAGTGATAAGATCTGATTTGATTTGAGTAGGTAACATTCATGTAAGGGGAAATTATTCAATTAACAGAAAAAATTGGAAGATAAGACTATAATATAACATATAATAAACTATATAATAATGTCCAAAGTAAGTAATGTGTGCTCGAAATCTGAAACCATAATGTCTACGTTGCATGTACTTGCGTTTCTGTGAGAATGGAACAGATGGGGAAGGCTGCAGACGACCAAGAATAATCTGCACTTCGCTTAACCTACTCTATGAAACTGTCATGTTTCTGTCCCGACTCCTGGCTGAACGATTGTCCAGGTGCAACAATTATCGCCATTCCTTGCCAGTACTATGTGTACTGTACAGTTCTTTGTGTACTGTACAGTGTATTCTACAGTGCTTTGTCCATCCTGGCTACTGGATCATGATGTGGCACACATTTCCGAGTTTTCTGTATTAAGGTCCTTGACATAGTTTGCCAAGATAATGTTGGCCCATATTGTCACCTTCATCAAATTTCCTGACACGCAAGAACTGCAGAGGCAGATAAAGAATAGCTGGCTTCCCTAATGTTGTGGCCCCCCTTTCCCATCTGCACCTGAACATGCATTCAAAAAACTGAAAATTGCCAGGATTGGCTATTGTGTTGTCATGAGAACATGCTGTGACAACACACTTGCTGTTGGTCTATTTCTTCTTGCTCCTCTGCCATTCTCTCCTCTTCCATCTGGATGAGGCAATGGTATTATGCTGCTCGGTCATCACTGTGTCACATAGCATTAGTATCTTCCAACTCTGCTGTAGTCTCACTTCCTTCCCCAGATACCACAGTTCACCCTGAGTCCCCAAGCACATCAGGCTTAGAGAGTATAGTCACCACTTCCTGCTCCAGCAGTGTCATATGCAGTGGTGAGGAAGATGGACTGGACCCATGGCTGAGGTGTCTCTGCAACTTCTGGAGAGCTTGCCTTTCACAGAAGTACGCACATCTCACCACTTGCGTTTTCAGTCCGCCACGCTCCATCAACACCTCCCCACCGCAATCACCTGTCTGGGTCTGGCCTCAGTGGTCCAGAACCAGTTAGACCTTGATAGCGTGCTGTCAGTCGACACTAAAGTGTCCAGTTCTTCCACAGTGAAATTGGGCTTGTGCCCTCGTCTAATAAACTGATAAACTGGTAAGCATTCTACAATATGTGATGTGCATGTGGGGTTTTAGTGGCAGGGACTATGGCAAGTAGTTCAGAATCATACATTGCAGCCACCACCGAAACACATGTTAATTCTCTCTAAATCTTAGAATCAGTTTGACAACACACATTAAGATGTTGATTTTGCTTCTGTTGTAGTTAATTGGTTGTGTAGTGAAACAAATGACAATACAAAATAATTGAAGATATGAGCATATATCATATTAAACTGTCTATTGTGGGCTACTTGCAGTAAAGTCGAAAGATACTTTATCTAGTTCTGTGTTATTTGATCTTAAATCTGCAGTGGTGGTTTGGAAAATTGGTTGCGCAATCATTAAATCAGAGCTATATATGACAACTTTATGGTAAGGTAATGTCAATTGCGCTGCACATTTTGACACAATTCACACATTTTGTTTTACTTTTTGCTGAAGGATTGTCATGTTTGTGAGAATGACCAAGTATAGGCATAATGGCATACAAGGGTTTAAAAAAATAAAAAATAAGAGTTTCTGCAATTTCAATTAGGTTTACAATGTAAATAAAACAGTTTGTTCCACATTTTGTTTGTTGCGAAAATCATTGAAGGCAGAACCCCCTTTACTTACTTGATGAATTAATCATACTTCTAGCAGAGCCGCGCCTTCTTTTTCAGGTTAAGTACCGTGGGCGTTTCCACCCTGATGAGGGGAGAATACGCTTAACTCAAAAGCGCGTAACTTTTTAAGTGCTTTGACAAGTGCTTAATGGGAGAATCGACCCCTAGGTGATTAAGGGAATGAGGTGCAGCTGTCAGTACTCCGGGGGGAGTGAGTAGCGATAGGGGCGTGGCTACAGTTGAGATTGTGGAACAGAATCCAGCCTTACAACATGAAGGCACAGTCAGAATGAAATATGGAGAAACATGTCCTCCTTTTGTTATGCAAGTTTCCATTGCTTTCTGCAGTTTACTCCAGCAGGCCAAAAACATCTGCCAAGGTAAAGAGAGCTTGGAAACCTTAGAAATCTTGACTGTACTATGCAGAAACCACAAATTTACATTTACAGTATAATACTTTGTTGAGACACGGCATGGCACAGGCGGGAAAAGGGTAACGAACGACTGATGGCTCCAAGACAAAAAAGTGTTTATTAAGGTAGGTTACAACACTGGGGAGGGCACAAAATAAAGGACTGTGAGGGGTCAGAAAAAGCAATGGAAAAAGACAAGAATGAACTACAAGGACTATAAGGTAACACAACTAGGGAACAGGCCAACACCGGGAGCAGGACTAGGCAAGGGGACAGAGTAACAAACACACAGTAAAAACACAATTACTTCCTGACGAATGGAGTAAGGGCAGGCACATAAATACAATGATAACAACTAACAAGGAGCAGGTGTGGCTGTACAGGACTAGGAGCAATGAGGAGCAGGTGAGAACATTCAAGAGATCGATCAACAAAAGCATGGGACAACAACCAACTGGAGGAGTAACTAACAATTTACAAGCACAGAACCAGGGAACCTAACAAACACTAAGGATTAACAACACTAGGGAAGACCAAGGGGGTGTTCCATGAAGCAAGATTTCTTACTTAGCCGGATAATTGGTCATATTTAAAGTAGTCTGGGCTAAATGTAAATGAAAGAAGACACAGTCCATTTAACCCAGACTACCTTAAATCCAACAAGTTATCTGGCTAAGTAAGAAATCCTGCTTCGTGGAACACCCCCCAGGAACATAAGGCTACACTAGGAGCTAAGGATGGAACAGAATGACCAGCCACCTGCTCATCAAAGCAACATGTACTGTACTGACTCCGACAAATTTTTATTGAATGTGCCGTTTACCTCTCAAACATAGACATTTTACATCTTATTGATCATTAATGAACATTTATAAATGCCAAAAACATGCACAGCTCTCATGGAATATGTCATCATCTAAACCACACATGACAAACTTAAAGGCCATGGGCCAGATCCAGCCCACAGCACAATCCTTAAAGGCATGTGAAATAATTTAAATATTGTGTTAAAAATGGGCCAGCAATATAGTTAAAACAGTATACAAAATTTACAGGTTGGTACAAAGCTCAGTATTTGTTTCAGTGCAATTTTGGTATAGCAAGGAAAACAGAATTGGTTTGAAATGATTCATTATGTATTATTTATTGCTAAAATTGCAAACACAAAACACAATTCGGAAAAATTGTAAGGCAATGCATCCGTCCACATTCTTGAATAACAAAACTTAAGTGATGCTTATGCGCACATTGTAGAAATAAATATGGTAAAGAAATAAAAATTCAAAAATAAGACTCCCATGTACTCTACTACTGAGTATGGTTCCATATGTAGCAATAAACACCCCTATATACATAGTTTTTTTTTGCTAGTTCTGAATTTTTGGGCAAAATTGCCAGTAAATGCCACAGGGAGACTAACTTGAAGAGGTTGTTTCGGCCTAGCTCGAGTCATACACACAGATAAGGTGGTCTCATACACATTACCATATTGGATATGTTTCCAGCAACATATCCAAGTTCGGCATAACAAAGTCGACAGATAGTTTTGGTTTTATCAACTACTCCCTCTCTGGTGTTGGTGTAGTACAATGAGAACCCAAACTGTCGATAATAACTGTCTGTAATTAGCGTTAACTGTAAGTAACTCACTGCCACAAATACCATAATGTTTTCACTGTTGAAAATCTACTTATGAATTTAGGTTCCGCCTGTGTCAATAAATGTATTCATTAGGCAGTCCCTCCAGTTTTTCGCGATTTTGCGATCGCGTCAAATCCCGCGAAATCAGTAATTTACCGCATATTTTCGCGATGCCGCGTATTTTCTGTCCTGTCGCATTACATTCGCAAAAAAATCCCCGAAAATCCGTCATGTGAAATCACAACTGTTCTATTTACCACTTACCATAATCTAGTCCCATTTACCATCTTTTATCACCGCTAAGGACCGAGCAAAACAATATCCCTCGGTTATTCACGAGAGTGAGGGCAAATTGTTTTGCATTCGCTGCAATAAAGTTCTTGGCCAGTCCTAGAAAATCCACAGTAAATGACCATCTTCGAGGACACAAACATCAGAAGGCAGCGGAGAGTTAGAATACAGGAAGGCAGTAACAGATAACGACTGAAGTTGAAATGAGAATGACCATGGCAGCAGCCGAATGGAACAATGTAAGCAGCGGTCATATTATTTGCTATAAGATGGCAAGATTGTTCAGGTTGCAGAGCTAACGCTAGCTCACCAAATAGAATGAGATAACATTTACATTTAGCATGCTAACGTAACCAATTGTAATATCACTTAATTTGAATGTGTAATATTGTATATTGTATTGATTTTGAAGTAAAGTAATACATTAAAGTGATTAGACACCCCCCGGAATGAGTAAAGGGGGTGAACTGTTTTGTTTCCACTACGATTTACTTTAAATTCAACAGTAAATGTCAAAGTAGGGACACTTTGAGCTACTTCAGGTTTTATAAACTACTTTAAACTCGAAAGGCTCCTGTGCTCGGCTAAATGGTTCATTTCTTCTTGTGCTTTGACTGGTTTGTTTACTTGATTAAAGAACTCATCCAGCTGTTTCACATTAACATTAGTAAGACATGAATAATTATAGGAGGCTGACCAATCAGCACACAGCAATAATGCAGTGCTTAAGTGAAATCCAGGTCCTTTTAATTGAAATGGTTGTTTACAAATCCTAAATCCTAAAGTCCTAGCTCAAAGTGTCCGGGATGACATGCATCATCTGGTTACTCTAGTTAAAATGAAAAACTGGTAACTGATGTAAATTAGAAAGTTATTTTCATGTTGATATGCGTAATCTTGTAAGAATAGTTGTTTGGCATATAATTTTGATGGAGATCTGATGTGGTGGTGGTTGCTCATAATAATGTAAAGGCAATTTAGGCGAGTGAGGGAAGACAAGATGAATTTTGTCATTTCTGATGTAGACCTATTATTTCAGCTTTAAAGCCTATTACACTTAAGCTCTTAAGTTTTTCAGAATGACAGTTAATTTACGTTTTTAGGTTAATTTAAGAATTTTAGTTTTTTCAGAATGACTCCTTTTGAATATTTGTGGAAAGATGTGGGCAATGTCAGTGTGGGCTTGTGTTCACAAATCTTGGGCTTTATTAAGGTAATTATATCAAGACTGAAGAACAGAAAATAAAAATGTTCGTGCAATTAATTTCTGCCTGTTAATTTTATTCCTCTCACTCATTTTGTGTCTTACTAGGCCTATGTAGGCCTTGAATGGGGTTTACCAAAGAAAAGAAAAATTGCTAAATTTTTTGCAAATTTTGATAAAACACCGCCACCACTGAGGCCAGACCCAGACCCACTGCCACCACTGAGGCCAGACCCAGACAGGTGATTGCTGTGGGGAGGTGTTGATGGAGCGTGGCGGATTGAAAACGCAAGTGGTGAGACGTGCGTACTTCTACAGGTTTTTTACAGAATTTACAGACATTAGCGGGTGTACTTGCTCCCACAATGCAACGCGAAATTCTAATTAAAGGGTAAAACACCTGTGAAAAAATTATACGGAAAATTCCTTCATATTAACACAGTACATTGAACTCTATTTTTATGGACTTAGTAGCAGTATATTAGGCTTTACAAAAATTTTATTTAAGTCCTATGGTCAGCTGCTATAGTTAAAAAACAGCAGTGAAAGATACTCATAACCCAAACATCTTATACATGGAATCAATAAATAGACTGACATGTCAAATTACACAACCGTCAAGAAAAGGGTTCGACAGAACTATGATGGGTTTATCTGGACATAACATTCATGTACGAGTATTTTGTGTACAATAAATGCCTTTAGTGCATGAGGATGAGGTATTTATATAGACGTTTTAAGTTAAATATTTTTCAAATACATAAATTAAATGCATTGACATTTCTCGACCTCGGAAAATCCTCAACAAAAATGAAGTGTGTTTAGTCTGTTCTTGCCGATCAAATTATGAACATGGTGACCAAATCGTACAAGCGGCGGCTTGGGAGGGTGTAACGTGGCTCCAAATGCGCTATTAACTCGCAAAAACCTAGATTCTGTAGCATGGAAAAAGGCTGGTCATCAGGGACTATAAATTCCATTACTTTGTCGTTTGTGGCTTTAGCCTTTTCGTTGTCTCTGGAAAACTTGTTATGGTTTTCAAATCCCTGTTTAATGGGGACATTGATGCTCTGTGTTTTAGTTTTACCATGCGCAGGGTGACCAGATAATCCATGTCATCCCGGATGCTTTGAGCTACTTCAGGTTTTACAAAGTACTTTAAACCTGAAAGGCTCCTGTGCTTAGCTAAATAGTTCAGTTCTTCTAGTACTTTGACTGGTTTGTTTCCTTGATTGAAAGACTCATCCAGCCGTTTCGCATTAACATCCAGGTCCTTTTGATTGAACTGGTAGTTTGCAAATCCTGTCCTAGCTCAAAGTGTCCGGGATGACATGGAATATCTGGTCACCCTAACCATGCGTTCACACCGGAGGCCAGCGTACTCTGCGGACGTTCTCTGACGTCACGGAGTGGGCGGGGACAGGGCCGCTCAGAATGTGAGGCTCCGTGAACTTTATAAAGCGGCCGCAAAGCAAATACGCGTGTAGTTTATATCTTTGTGCCGACTGTCGGTAGGATGTCATTTGTCAAAACACATGAAATTATGTCAAGACAAAAACTACTGTTATAAATGAATAACGGTAAAGTTACCGACGATTCACATTGTTTTACATGCCATGGTGCCAAAATTAGTATGCAATTAATTTTCTTTTTCACTAAAATACACTACTCACAATAAGTTAGGGATATAATTATTTACATGAGTGCTTTTCCTATTTTTAATTTTAATGAAATATGGAAAAGTTCTGTTTGATATTACTAATAAACTATGAGAAGAAACACCATTTTCGTTAGTTTAATACTTATTACCCCAAAAACTTTGACAATAACAGGGATAGCCCCAAATAACAAAAATTGAAAATGTCAGTAGCAGGTGTTTCCACCATTTGCCGCAATGACAGCTTGACAGCAACGTCTCATGCTCCTCACTAGCCTCATGATGTTGTTCTGAGGCAATGCGTTCCACGCAGTTCAGCCAGGTCACGTGAGTGTGGGGTACAATCATCCAGTCGCAGCCAGTGCTTCAACTGGTCCCAGACGTGCTCTATGGGGTTCAGGTCAGGGGACATTGATGGTCATACCATATGAGGCACTCCAACTTCCTGAAGTCGAGCTGTGACAATTTTGCCACGATGTGGTGGAGCATTATCATCCATGAACAGAAAGTTGGGGGTGTGCTGGCAGAATTGGGGGATGATGATTGGTCTGAGGCAAGAACGTGCAGTGATTGAGGCATGTACAATAACCGAATCTATTTTGCGCTGACTGGTGATGCCTGCCCAGACTGTTGTACCTCCTCCACCAAAGCAAACCCTGGGGACCATATTGACCTCAGCGTATCGCTCACCTCGCCTTCTCCAGCAATGCTGACGACAATCATTTCTGTGCAAGGTGACCCGACA
>JAODKM010000624.1:0-10334 GCA_026780845.1 Petrocephalus sullivani
GATTAAAAATATTAACGCATTTAACCCATCTGCAGCGCAGAATAACTCAAAATCCCTGAAATGCAGCGTTGAGGTAAATTCAGGTAAGAAATGGTTGGCAACGCTGCATTTCAGGGATTTTGAGTCATTAGTTATAATTGAACACTTACAAGCTCTTTAGTAAATAGGGGTAAGATTTATTTGTACACTTCTAAATTGTTGGTTTAACTGAATCTTTTATTCAGTAATATATTAACAAATAATTAGTAACAGTTTATTAAGAGTAAAAGAGCAGATCTTAAACTAAACTGTCCCCTGTGATTCAGCTGTTTCATATACAGCAATAAGAAAGGAAATGACAGTACCCAGCCCTAATGTGCTCAGACAAGGCAGAATTGTTGACTCTCTATGTAAAGACGATACAGGTTATTTTCATCAGCATTGTTTTCTGGTTCTGTCCTGCTGTATATGATTTTGTTTCTCAGTTTATTGTTTTCACTGTAGCTGTACTAGTGTTATTTCGTATTTAAAAAGAGAAAAACACAAGGAACAGAAGGAAAGAAGGCAAATTGTCATGACATTAATAGATGAACAAAGCAGTAGACATCTTTTTAAACCTACTAGACTTATTCCAATGGTAGCCAGTGCAGCTGGCATTAAAAGGGCATTTATATCATGTAACTTCAAGCAAAGCAAGTGACAGGATATGACCTCATGGATGACCTTAAGGGGTCTGTAAGCCACTCAAAAAGTCAGAAGTTCTCCCACATATATCAAATTTGACTCTGGGATTGGTAAGATCATTTAGTGTTATGATCCCGGGAAACCAATATGACGTAATTTTGTCCTCTAAGAAAATTCTCGTTGTAAATATATGTTTTAATTTATTAAAAAATGAATTAATAGAAACAGACTTAAGTTCAAAGTCAAATGAAATGCAGTGGGCCAGGTTTGCGTCATATAAAGTTGATTTGTCAGGCGGAGTCCCAATTAATATCAAGCAGAGTTAAGAGGTACCCCACACTGACCTCACTAACACTAGCTGACAAAAGTCATGTTATTTCATGTCTGAAGACATTAAATAACTTAGACTGGTGACACACAGCTTATGGTTTTATATTAAGCTGCTACAGTTAATCTATTTTAATTAGCATTAGCAGATGTCCTTATCAAGCAAGAAGAAACCAGCCTGACAAAGATTTTAATACTGACCAAACTGCCAGGGCTACATGCTGTGGCAAAATAAAACAGCTGGTACTCCTTTATAGTCAAGATTAGTAAGGATCATTACTCAATACTTAAAGCATACAGTAAAGTATGTCAATGTGTATCTTTACTTATCAAGAATGGAAAACTGTCACTCAAGACTGAGTCAAGTCTGAGTCAAGTCTGAGTCATGACTGAGTCAAACCTAGAGTCTAATATAAATTGAGAGGGTGGTGCTAAAGCTGCATACAGGCTGAAGACAAATGCTATGGGCTTGGATGGACTCAGGGTGAATTTTTGAGTCCGAGTCATGACTTGTAAAACCTCACCCAAGTGCGGGACAAGACTGAGTCCATTCATATGTGGTCCTGAGACCGTACTCGAATTTCACTTGAATTTCTTGTGTGTGTAGGCGATTTAACTAGGATTGCAGTGTGGGCAATTGTACTTGTTAGATGAAAATGCTATTTGAACATATTCCATAAAATGAAATTATGTTGTAAACAGGCTCGGCTCCAGCTCTCAGTAACAGGGTGGGCCAGGAAGATTTTTGTGGGGGGCAATTACAGGCCCACCCTGTTAGTCATACCAATTCACATTGATATGACTAACACAAGCCACATTTTCAAATATAGCTTTAGAAACATAATTTATTGTAAATGAATTTCTTATTTTTATTTTTTATTTTTTGCAATTTTAGTTATCTAGAAGAATGACTGGTTGGACTCTCTCACCTTGCACCCCCTAGGAGAAAAGGCTAGAGTTGATCATGACTGTGTCAGCGGCAGATAATACAGTGATACTGTTTCCATAAGAGGCTGCAAGAAACCCGGTGGAAAAAACTGACAAGATTTGTAAAACCTCACCCAAGTGCGGGACAAGACTGAATCCATTCATATGTGGTCCTGAGACCGTACTAAGAATGACTGGTTGGACTCTCTCACCTTGCACCCCCTAGGAGAAAAGGCTAGAGTTGATCATGACTGTGTCAGCGGCAGATAATACAGTGATACTGTTTCCATAAGAGGCTGCAAGAAACCCGGTGGAAAAAACTGACAAGATTTGTAAAACAAGATCGTAATAATATTTTTATCAACACAGTCACGGAAGCAAGCAAACAAGCAAGGTATGAAAAGCATGTAGCTTTAATGGAGTGATAATCAGATATGTCCATTTGGATTGTCACATCTGAAGTCCATCAGAGGTACAGTTCCTTATGACCACATCCACCTCCAGATGACTTCAAGGCATAATCATCCAAGGGCACTCAGTGTGTTTAGGTTCTGCTTATTTAATGCCATTCGATCAGGCTTGAAATTTGTTTGTACAGGCTTGGTGGACTGGTTCATTGCGTGTTGGGTGTTGTACAAAGCACGTTTTACATAGGCTCAATGGAGTCGGGTTAACAAATCCCTAACTGCCACAATCAGCATTAAACTGTACTAAGACGGTGGTTATCAGCTCAATTAGTTGACTTGTAGTTAGTCTGTGTGCATTTGCATTAAAGGGGTGCTGTCAGCATTGGAAACTAATGAGTCAAACTAAGCCATTCGATAGGTAGGAGGTAAGTATTACCCTCCCTGCTCAGCAGCCTTTATCATCAGCACCCTGCCTCCCTTCCTCCCCCAGAAGGGGCCATAAAGAAACCAGCACTGAATATTGGTATCGGGAGAAAAACATCTCGTTTCATTTCTATCAGATAGAAAAGAAAATCAGAGGAATTGCCCATCCCAAATATTTAGTTATCTTTGGTGAAAGGTCAGTTCGTATATGTTTTTGGTGAAAGGATGGGACTTATATTTGTTTTAAGCCAAAAACAAACAATTAAACCTACTTGGAGCAGGTTAGGTATGTAGCCTTAATTACTGTGGCTGTATACCCCCTTTAAAAGTGAGCTACAATTTGCAGTTGCAGAATTTGTTAGTAAGCTAAAAGAAATCTCACTAAGCCAGCAAACCAATTTTGTAGCACACCCCTCGGGTTCTCCTGGTTTTCTGGCCCCACAAACTGTCATTTGTGATATCCACTGGAATATGCGTAATGGGCTCGAGTCCACCTCTGTGCTCTGTGTACAGTTTGACTTTTCTGTAACTCTGTGCTCTTGTCATGATATTGTTTATTGTGTACAACAAAAATAAAATGCATCGTAATAAAATAGCGATTTCTGTTTGCATGTTTTAGTTTGTGTGCAAGTGTAGGAAATAAAATGCCGTACACTAGCAGTTTACATCTATTGTGTATTTCTTTATAACTTCCAGCCGTAAAAATGCAAAATGTTATTTACTACCATTAAAAATAAGACCATGACTTTACTATACACTTACCAAAATAAAATAGGTTCATGCAAACATTTCTTTCATGTTATGGAATGGTACAATAAAATTTAATGAGAGAACAAAGCGGAGTACAGAAAATTAACAGTGAAAGTAAGCTTTACAGAAGCCTTGTTCTTTTGAAGGCCAGGGAACAGTTTGAGTGTCAGACACTGTTTGTCCCACATGAGCACATCTAACATAAGAAAATGAACCAGCTTATGTACATAAATGGGTCTAATGTGAGTAACCTTCAAATGAAGCTTCCCAGGTTCATAACTGGGACTCAGGTGTCACTTCACATCCCATATAATATAAAATACAACCTGATGTTACCTCTATTATACGGATGTCGCCCTATAAAGAAGGGGCAAATCTCTACATGTAAGATCCTGCTTGTCTGTGATAAGGGTTCGATTTATCAGTGGCTTGGGAGTAGATGTGAAATATCACATGCCAGGGTCATGCCTGTAAAAACATGGGCAGCAGGGAATAGATTAGCCACCTGTCCCAAGCTTTTGGACAGATATTTCCATTTATAAAACAAAAGCAAGGGCCTGCACTACAATTATATGCAAGAAACTAACAGCCAAGACATGCAATAGGAGGCACACAGGAGTCACAATATGGAAGACATTTGTAACCTTGAAATCAAGACAACCTTAAAGTTGCAATGGACAGGTTGACTTGTAGAAGTATTAGCTATGCTGGAAATTTTAATTTGTGCAGTACTACAATGCCAGATATTACATCCAAGTTGGTCCAAAGAGACTTGAATTGAGTTAATAGCCCACTGAATTTCTGCAGGCTGAAATTATTTAGGGACACTGGGAGATAACCCTGCAAAACATTTGAATCTTAAAAAGAATTATCTGACTCTATCTGCCTCTTTTTGCATTTTTGCACACTCTGAAAAATAAAACATTCTGAGGAGAACAGGACGTTGTTGCTTGAAGCTGACTTTTATCTAATGTGTGTAAACAATGCCGGAACTTGTACTTTAATAGCCATTAATATTTGAAGTTCTCCTTCATTAGTTTCTATGGATGAGAATAATTATCAGTAGAGACTGATGTCGTGTTGTAAGATAGATGCCCTTACTTCACTGATTTGTATCTGTATTCTCTTGCCAAGTCCTCCAAATGACCTGGGGGTCCTGAAGGCTGTAGAATTTGCACACAGAAAGGCAGGCAGACGGAGCACAAAGAGGACTACATGATGGGTATTCAGAACCAGAAAGCACACTCGTAAATCAGAATCAGAAAGCACACTTTTGGTTTTACAGACGTCTTTTGTAGTAGTAACTCCAACAGTCTGCTGTCAGCAGTAGTTTCTCTTTTAGGGCTCACCAAAATAGAAAAATATGATTTACCAAATTGAAACCACAGCAGTGGCTATGTCTTGAGGATGAACGAGTTAATGTGATTCCATTTCCATGCCCCCTCAAGCCAAAATGATAAACAACGCAGTCATTCCTCCTTCCTTACCATTTCTTAATTTATCTCCTAAAAATACTTGTGCAGGGACAAATTCCAATTACCCTTCCTGAAGCATGGAGAGGGCATTGGCTGACTTCTTGCATGTTATGATGCACACTAAAAGCCCCAGCTTATCATCCATAAGTATCTGATGAATTACCCTCCAGAGAGCCTTCCCTGCCACTCAGGCTCCACCGTGGAGAATTATGCCGAGCTGCCGCTACTCCCAGGACAAGCGCAGGTTGACCCACACTGGCCTCATTTCTCAAAAACTCGAGATGTTTAATGCTGTAGCTAAATATTTTTGTTTTTTTTCAAATAGGTTAAAAGAAGCTGATTTTGGTGGTGAATACATTCAAATTTGACTCATGCACCAGCTGCACCTTTTTGTCTCATTGAGCGCAGTTAGGTAGATCCATATCCAGCCAAATAGTTAGATACATATCCAAGCAAACCTGAGCATGGACACCCAATTGTTAGTACTGTATATAAATATGGAATATTATTGAATGCATTTGGATATTACAATATAAACCTGTACAATGGGATGTGAGGTAAGGGGCATGCGCTGATACAGTACACACCACCACACAACAAAGCACCAAAGGGATGACAACCTGAGTGCAGCCATGCAGCGGGTGATATCTCAGCACCACACTAGTGAGAATGGAGCTGAACAGCGTGAAGTTTTTCCCGGTGGCTGGAGTACCAACCCTGCCACCAGCCCCCAAATTTTCCCTGAAGTTGGAAGACCCGTTGCAGGGCTTGATTTAGGTTAATGTCATACCCAGGACAGAGCAATCGCAGATTAAGGGACTTGCTCAGGGGCCCAGTGGAGTAGGATGACTGCTGGCATTCACGGGATTTAAACCAGCAACCTTCCAATTGCTGGCACTGATGCCTAGCCTCAGAGCCACCATTCTACCCAAGGGGATGTGAAGATGTAATATTTCTTCATTAACATGAAGTAATGGACCGGCAAGGTAATAAATTTGGCAGCAGGCTGCTCTCACATAATCCACTTCTCCCATCCATCTGACTTTTTGTTGATGATTTTCAGCACAGGTGACTCTCTTGGCTATTTGTGCCATTGCACATGTAGTGTAATATGTATGGTTTTCACAGAATGTCTTCTGATCGGGCACTTAGGCTCGTTCTTTCAGACAGTGAGCCTGACAAGAGTGACAGGGAATAAGAGTGGGCACAGGAATCATGTTTGAGAGGCATTTAGGACATGTGTGTGCGGGTTATGTTTATATTATATGGTGGGGATTGAATGCCCCCAAAATGTGATAAAAACCTTTTATTTTGATGTGGAAAAATCTATTTAAAATACTAAAAGTCTTGTATTCTGTTTGGTTACTTGTAATTAGGATTTGGGCTGGGTAGGGGTAAAGATTGTCATTGCTGGGATTAAGGTTTTTCCCATAGAAATGAATGAAGAGTTCCCAAAAGATATGATTACAAACATAGTGCAATCAAATCTATATTTTATACAGTGTAACTGAAACAAGCCCCTTAACCTCACTGCTAAAGAACTGGAGTAGTCACAGGGTACTATGGTGTACATGTCATTGTTTGGATTTATAGATATCACCATGTCTTGGGACACAGCCAACAGAGTGGCCCAATAGCTGACACAATAGCATTGAATAGAAGGGAGGCTATCAAAAAAAATCCTGCAGTTGAACAACAATGAAGCATGACAGGAAAATGTTGATTCAGTTCAGAAGATGTGATCACTGGTCAGTCATCTTACTGCAAAGCTCAAGATGATCCCAGTGAGCGGGAAGCTGGCTCTAGATGAGCAGATGGTCCCATTCAAGGGATGATATAGACTGAAGCAATACCTGTCAGCAAAACCAAGGACAATTTTTTCCAGAGTGTCTGTCACATGCTCATGCAACCTTAGCCAGGAATTTACTGCACAGGTACAGTGTGTGGCAGCAGACTACCAGGATGAGCTTGACGATGGAAGCCGGCATGCAGTGCATTATGGGGCGGGGCAACATACCCAAACCGGCAGACTCAGTGGACTCAGACTAGATTTATTATGATGCACGCTGTTTGGGATCATGCTTGTCAAAAAGAAAAGGGACTGAACAGAGAGAAACTTCAACCCAAAATCAAACCAGATGGTGTAAAACCAGAAAATCAAAATCATCGGAAACGTGGATCCATATGAACTAAAGAGGAATGGATTCATGACAATCACCTCTCCTCACGTTTCCCGAGGGGTTTGGTTACCTTGTGTGTCATGAGTGCCTATACTGCTGCACAACTACGAAATTTTAAGTTGTTTCAAAATTGTAATTAATTAATTGTAATCGTTTAATTGTTGTGTACACGACCTGGAAGTTTATAAAGATTCGAACAGTTTTTTTTTATTTTGCAGTTCTTATGCCTGATCACAAGAGACACGTTGTTTTTGTACTGTTGTCATTCATGACATTGTTCATCTGCACCCTGTTATATTATTGTTATACTGTTATATATAGGGAACTTGACACAGGAGTTTCCCATGTCAGCATTTATGGCAGCCACAAAAGTTGGAACAAACATTTATAAATGCTTTTGACAAGGGATGTCGGCTGTCATAAAAGGCTTACAGTATATAGCCCTTAAGTAAAGTGTTACCATATACATATGAGGGAAAGTTTCCACACTATTATACAGTATTTTCGCTGGAAACAGTGAAGGCGGGAGGAGTAGTTACTGGTCGTGTCTGAGTGTGTCATGCCAATACTTCTGTCTGGCAAGCTGGCTGCCCTTGCAGGTTAGTATAAGAGTTGTCACTCTGTGGCATGCCAGGAGCACAAATTCATCTCCGCATGTATGTTTTGTATGGAGATAAAGTTTTCTCTCGTAGAGTGGTCTATGAGTGGGTTGATATGTTTGAGAATGGTCGTACTGGTGTGACGGATGCAAAAGTTGGGACACTGGGAAAATTGTATCATTGTATCACGAAAGATGGTGACTATGTAGAAAAGTGATGTATTTTCTGCTGTAATTTCTTTTTAAATAAATAGTTTTATAAAGTGCGCAAACTTTTTGAACATCCCTTGTATATATAAAGTATATCGATTGACACTTTATAATGCACTGCAGTGTGACATCACATTCCCGAGCTCTATATCAGGTGTCAACTTTATGTGCAATGCTAAGCTGAAGTAAACAGGTTGTGGATCTTTTGAACTTAAGATGGCTATGGTTGGAAAAACTGCTTTGCATGCTGTGAAGTGATAATTAAATGATATGATAATTACACTGGAACACAGCCAGTCACTGAGGTTGACAAGTGGGATGGCAAATGCAATGTGATCACCAACTTCTCCTTCCCTGCACCATTGAAAGAATATTACAATAAAATTGGTGGGGTGGGTCTACCTGATTCACTGATTACATTGTACCAGAACAAAATCAGATCAAATAAGAGGTACCTGCAGCTGATGTTCCACTTCCTGATCATTGTGAGCTCTTAGCTGCTCTTTAGAATGGATTGTGATAGGCCTGTCACAATTAATACAGAATCACCTGATTGTGATTGTAGGGAGCCATCCACTGGTCTAATGACGGAATCCAATTGGGCAGCTGAAGGCTCTGGATGTGTGTAGCTCCTATTGAGCACACCTAGAAGTTACTTACCCTTCTGACTCCAATTTATGTACTTTAGGGCTTGAGTTAGAATGTTCTAGCTGGTTAGTTTAGGATTGTCCTGATTACTTCTATGCCTACAGTTGACTAACTCCGCTCATCCTGGCAGTAATGCTGTGTGGGATCTGCTGATCTGCCAATATTCCTGATCACATTATAAGTTCAGTTTAATCTCACTTCATGGACTGTGGGGCAGCTGCAAACTATTAATCGACTTGTTTGGTCTGTCTAGCTCAGTCTGCTTGATCACCTCAAGCTATCCAGCTAAGCATGAGATAAACGGATCAGGGAGTGCCAGAAAATGTAATTTGGTGTACGCATGCTCAAAGATGCTGTGCATATGCAGACATGTGAGGTACAAATCAGGAAGGTGGTACGGATCGGGTAGTGACAACACCAACTGTTTACTTCAAAGTGTTTAACTTATTATTTGTTATTTATGTCCTATCTACCAGCCACAATTTTTGTTCACAAAGCTTTAAAGGCGAACATAAATGCCATCCATCCTTTATCTGCCACTTATCCGAGTCGGGTTGCGAAGGCAGCAGTCTAAGCAGGGATGCCCAGACCTTGCTCTCCCCAGACAGCCCCTCCAGCTCTACTAGGGGAATACCAAGGTGTTCCCAGGCCAACCGAGAGATATAAATTCTCTAGCGTGACCTGGGTCTGCCCTGGGGTCTCCTCCCAGTTGGACATGCCCGATGCATCTCCCCAGAAAGGCATCCAGGAGGCATCCTAGATAAATACTCGAACCACCTCAACTGGCTCCTTTCAAACAGAAAGTTAATTCTAGTTCAATGCCATTAGCAATCTTCATAGGGTTTATGCTTACTCCGTAGTAGTGTTATAAAATGAACAGAAAAAGACAGTTAATCACAATTATTGTACGACAATTAATCGTCCACATAACATTTTGTGAACATGAAAGTCCTAATTGTAACAGCACTGGCATGAGAAAAGAACAAGTGAGGCTTTATACTTTCAAACCATACATTGCAGAAGACCTCTGCAAAAATGGAAACAGGCAGGTGTGCAAGAGAAGTTCTCCAATGTGCACATCGGCGGGTGACTGAGGTAAAGAAGAGAAAAAGGCCCGCTGCACTCTTTCCAGTGCCTGTTGTGTGCCAGGACCTCACAGGGCACTGAGTGATTATGGCTGAAAAGAAGGGCTGATATACAGTAGCAGGATGCAAAGGAACACCAAAAGCCAAGTGCCCAAAATGTATTGTCCACCTCTGCTTCACATCCACCAGCTACTGCTTCCTGAGGTTCCACAGCAGAATAGGAAATCGCAGTGTGCTTCCTAAAACACCAATCCAATACCCTATATTAACGCATTCAGACACACAGAAACACACTTTTACACACATACACATTCACACAGGCTAACCCTAAGCACACACACACACACAGTCAGTTGGTCATATAATTGTTGGCTTAAATGATTGTAAGAAATTTGAAAAGGTGTTAGATTGTTTGATTTAACATTAAGCTTTATATTGTGATAGATAAACAGTTTGTGGTTAATGCTTCTTAAATTAAAATTGACTTAATTGTAGATAATACTTGTTTTTTCCTTAATCTGCTTATTAGTTGTACTAAAAAAAAACTTGGTGTTTTAGTACCCTCAAAGTACATTGATGCCTTCGGGCAACAAACCACTATATCTTGGGCGTGGGGGTGGGGGGTGGTGACTGGGGGCAGG
>JAODKM010000625.1:0-10330 GCA_026780845.1 Petrocephalus sullivani
GCAGGTGTGCTGGGTTAACGAGAGGGTTAGCGCGGAAGGCAAAGCTCAACAAGGGACAGGTGCGGCTAATCAAGCCACGCCTGAGGGAACCAGAGGGAAGAAGACATGCAGGGCGGGGCTGAGCATGACAATAATATATACTGTATACACTCACCTAAAGGATTATTAGGAACACCATACTAATGGTGCATTATCCTGCTGGAAGTAGCCATCAGAGGATGGGTACATGGTGGTCATAAAGTGATGGACATGGTCGGAAACAATGCTCAGGTAGGCCGTGGCATTTAAATGATGCCCAATTGGCACTAAGGGGCCTAAAGACACGTCCCCCTCGGATTTAATGGCGGTGACGCCAGGGATTTGATCCATCCTATTCTGAGATCTTTGTCTCCACAGTGCCATGAGGAGGACACACTGAATTACGCTGCCCTGAACCTGAAGAAGCCAAAAGCCAGGAGACAGAAGAAAGACGGGAATAATGACACTCTGTATTCTGACCTCCGCTACAGAGATTCTGCATAAAAATGCTCCTCATTCCTGTTTGTTACACAGAGTGTTCAGGGTGCAGCTGTAATAATGTTCAGAGGGAGAGCAGGGGAAGCAGTGCTTCTGAGACTGGATCACGGGGTCTTACGTAGCACCAGTGGTGAGGTTGCTGTCACCGTGTTTGTGTTTTGGCCTGTTTTTTGTTGGAAGTGCATCATGTTCAGGCCAGACTAGGGGCTGAGGGAGGGGCAGAGGGGAGCCACAGGGATTATTTGTTCAGGGTGTCGGGGAAAAGTAGCTTTAATGCTGTGGAAAGGCTTAGTTGTTGCAATCAGCTCTTTGATGTCACACATGCTTACTTGACTTCCCTTCTATACCGTGGTGATGGTTTGGGGCAAGCGGACAGGGACAGGTCGAACATATTAAATAGACAAAACAACTTTTAAAATGCCATGGGCAGATCTAACAATCAAACTTGATATCCATGGGCAGAGGAGTAGCTCTTGTGGTAAATAAATCTAGAGCCTTTGTTAACCAGCAGGTATATGATTCTCAGCATGTAGAGAGGTAAATTTAATTCTTGTAAAATTTCAATTTATTCGGTCCATACTTTGACAATCCAGAATTGTTTCAAGCTGTGTTTTGGACTGTACCTGATTACAGTCACAGAGGTTGATTATAACTTGTGTTTATGTGTCATTTTAGACACTTTATCTAGTGGGCTTATATTGCTTAAGTCTGCAGAAATTAATAAAAATGTTGGCTTGCTAAGTAGCTGGAGGACATTCGGTCCAACCACAAGACAGTATTCCTATTATTTAGCATATTATAGAAATAATTCATTTCTTTCTTAATGCCAAATCATGCTCCACTTGTCTTTCATTGAAAAACATCTCCAGTGAAAGTCATGATTGTCAAGGCAGTTTAGTTAAATGTCATGAGGAGGCAGGGTGTGGCACATCTATTATTATTTTAGTTATCAGATGAAATTCTATTTCGTGGTATTTCCTGTTTCCCTAAATGGAGTTGCAATTTATGCATATCAGTTATGATCATGTGTTTTTTTAATAAAAATCTCCATTTCTTCATGCATATATATTTGGAATATATGCTTGCACCTGTCTCATTAATAATGTTATGGATAATTAAGAACGAAGATTTTTGTTTTTAATCCCTATCTTGTGTTATTTGCCCTATTTTTTGTACAAAAGCACATGCTGCTTGCATCCTACATGATACCTGCTGCTGTTACAAAGTGGCTGGACGGTTATTAGAAAAGAAACACAAAATGAGTGAGAGAGCAGCATTCCTGACTGACAATGTCAGTTTGACCATTTGATGGAATTCATTCCCATTTTTTCTATGTAAAATTTCCCCAATTTATTTTCTGAGGTTATTCAGAGCCTCCTGGTCCCTCGCAGTTCATCACGGGACACACGGGAAATGCAGCTGATCTCTCTCTGCTGGCACTGTGGGTGGAAGCAGGAGCACACAGAGGATGGTTAAACAGACACAGGGAGAACATGAGGATTACACCCCCAGGCAGGGAGCTGTGAGATCACAGATCACCCACTCAGCCACTGTGTCACCTGTGATGGAAACATTTCTAAAGGCTGTAAATGTACCGCAGCTGTTTTTAATTTTAAGTTTTGTAAAGGAAGAATTTAGACTAATAGAATCAGTACTTTGGTTTGATTACAGCATCCCAGCTCTATCCCATCTCCTCCTCTATTGCGCCCTGGGCAGCTCGCACAGATATCAGTGGGCTTTACAATATTACATCACTAAATCCTTCATTAAGGTGTATGAGCTACATAATGCTGCATCCTTAGTAAGACAAAATAATTTTTAGTGTGTTATCACATCATGATAAATACCAACCATCCATCTTCCAGCCCCTTATCATGACCAGACTGGCAGGGGGGCTGCGCCTGTCCCGGGCTGCACAGGGCACACAGCTGGGCTCCACACCGGTCACTCACATTAGAGTGACGACCTACTGAGTCACTGTGCTGCCCTCACAAGAAACACAAAAACAGGAACATAATTCCCATTACTGTTTATTTAATAATTTATTCTAAAATCTGTTTTCCAACATGCTATTCAAAAGTGGCATAAAGATACAAGCTATTTGCATTTGCTTGCCTGCTGAGTGCTTCTCTGCAGTGATGCATTAGTTTCCACTGGTTAGACGCAGCACAGGAAGACTGACCCACTGCCTGCACTGTGCTCAGCTCACTTTTACAATGACTAAAAACCACACGGAGCGAACGATACATGTTTCACATCAGACCCTGTTTCTTCTCTAGCTCACCCAGATTATGCTTTAGAGTATTCAGCCTAAGATATTTCACAGATACATATCTGACTGATCACTGGAGTATTATACACAACCCTTATCGTTGTACATTCAATATAGCATGAATAGAGCTTGCAACAGATCATCTCCAGAACCTTTAAAAGGCAAGATTCTTATCAGTCCATATCTCAAAATATTTCTGTTTTTTATCAGATTTTTTTTTTCCTTCACACTAAAAAGCTCTTCCAGCACATAGCCTGTTAAGTGCTGATGGGACCAAGACCACCTATAATCAAATGTGATTCAAGACAAAGACCTTGAAAAAAAAAAAAAAAAAAAAGGCCATTTTCTTGACCATGGGTCAAATACACTATCATCATTACCCCTAGCTATAGGATAACCTCGTCGCCCGGCTCCTCTTTACGGCCCGCCTCATCGCCTGGCCCCTCGCCAGAGCCTGCCTTGTCCTGCCTGCAGCCATCGCCCCGACGGCTCCTGCCTGCCTAGTCCTGCCTGCAGCCATTGCCCGTGCGGCTCCTGCCTGTCTCATCCCGCCTGCAGCCGTCGCCCTGACGGCTCCTGCCTGACTCGTCCCGCCTGCGCCTGTTTCCCCGACGGCTCCTGCCTGCCTAGTCCCACCTCCAACCCTCGCCCGTGCAGCCCCTGCCTGCCTCGTCCCGCCTGCGGCTGTCGCCCCGATGGCTCCTGCCTGCCTCGTCCCGCCTGCGGCCTTGCCTTCCTCATCTTGTCTGTGGACGTTGCTCAGACATCCTGCTGCCTGCTCGTCTGCTCGGGTCATACTTGACCTCCTGCCTTGGGGGGGGGTTCTCTTTCTCTAAACTCACAAATAAACAGCCCTTTGAGGGGATTTTCCCTGATGGCTGCATCCTGAGTCATTCCTACTCTAATCTACTTTAGTCAACTCTAATACACTGTAATACTGGAATAACTCAGAGAGTAACAAAAAATTGTCCTTTCTGAGATTTGACAGTTTATACTTTCCACCACAGAGACTGTAAAATTGTCATACCATACGTTAATGAGCCACTGCTTTCTTTACTCGGATTGTCTGGATCCGTTCCTGCCTTGTCCAGTTTTATCCATCATTTCCTTAGTTGCCTATTTGGCCAGCAGGTGTCACTGGTGATCCTGTTCTGCTCTCTCTGTTCCTGTAGGTCTTGCCCCAGTCATAGTCCCCATAGTTTCTTTTGTTCCCTGTGTGGCTGACCAGGAAGAATGTGTGCCTACAAGAAGTGCATCCCATACCATCGTGAGGCTGGCTATGCTTTGTTCTATGCCTATGTCAGTTATTGAATGTGAAGGTGAATGCATGTGCTTGCTGTTAGATGCTTATTTTAAGTTGCTGTGAGTTCTAGTGATATTTACCTGCCTTTGTTTAGACATCTCATGGTCTCTAGTAGACTGTTGTCAATCATGCCCTGACATAAAAGAGATTGAATTGGCAGACTTAAATTGTCATTAAATTTTGAAGACGCTGTACACAGAGGCACACAACAGTTATTTTTTCTCTTGCCTCATTCAAAGAAATAATGGATGTTTAATCATTCTAGTTAGAATCAGAAAGATAATAAATATATAAGGAATTTGTCTTGGTGGGTGCACCCCTGATATAACTGACAGCTGTAAGACAATTCAAGAGAATATAGTAGTATATACAAATGAATTTGTATGAATTTGTATGAATTTGTTTGGATGGAGTATTAGGCAGATAACCTAACCATTACACCATAACTGCCCCATTGTACCACTGGTATGGACCTCGGCAATTTTTAAGAGCTAAAATAAAATTTAAAACTGGATTGACAGGATTGGCACTCCAGCCACTGGAAAAGTTCCATCTGAACAGTGTGGTGCTGAGGTATCACCCACTGCATGGCTGCACCCAGGCTCTCGTCCCTGAGGTGGTCTGTCGTGTGGTGGTGTGCTATCTCAGCGTATGCCCCCTAACTTCAGGTAGACTGCTGCAGACACGTTCACAACAGACAGGGACAAATATGTGTGATTCTAGGGTCTACAAACTTTTTAGACTGTTAAACTACATTCACTTTACCCCTGAAAAAATGTAACTGTAAAATAATTTTCAGTTAGTGGAACTAAATTTAACAGAAGCTAAGTGGTTTTCAAAGTCAGCTGAAGCACTAATCCGCTAAAAAAAAGCTACCTTCGCTAATTATTGGCTAACAGATTAGCTGAACCCTGCCCACCACTGATCACCTACAAAATTCAAGATCCTCTGGATCTTGAAAGATTGAAGAGCAAGAGGAGAGGACACAGCCTGGAGGAGCTCAGTGCTGAGGGTGACTGTGTCTGACATGGGCTTTCTCAGGCTGACCTGCTGTCCCCGGTTTATCATAAAGTCTGTTCTCCACCTACAGATGGAGTCTGGCACAGCAAGCTGGGAGAATACAGAACAATGTCACTGAAGACTAAGGTCCACAAACAGAAGCCTGGTCCTGGTGTCTACTCTGTTAAGAGGCTGTAATATTAAGTGCAGGGCCAAGCTGACCATGTTGTCACTCTATAACCATGCATGGGGTCCAGCAGCCTGTGATGGTGCTCAGATAGGCTAGGACCAGGCATTTAGACATTCATGACCATAGAGGTCAGGACAACAGGCCTATAGGCATTAAGTCTCAGGAAATGGATACCCTGGCAGATTCAGGGGGCTCAGCACTTTATAGCTGCCCCTGAAACCAAAAAATACAAGCTACACCATTACCTGTGATCTTCGTGTGCTGGGGACTGGGATGGTGATGGAGGATTTAAAACATGAGGGAACAGCAGATGCCCAGCATTCTATTAAAGATGTCAGTGAGGGCTGGTGGAAGGTGTTCACTGCAGTGCTTCAGGGTGGATGGGTAGACCTTTGACATCTGAGAAAGCCCTGCCGACATCCTTCTTTCGGTTAGCAGACGCTAGCTGATGGAGATGGAAGTGTGCAAACTGGTTTAGCTAAACAAAACAACAGTGTTGTTACAATTGGGGGGCACTGGTGGGGGGGGGGACATTTTCTTTGTGCTACTGTTTAAATGTGTCTTTGATGCTGCAGTCAGTAATTTTCCACTAGCAGTCTCACCTCTGCACTTTACAGGAAGACTGACCGACTGAGGGCAGGCTGTTTGTGTCACACGTCTCAGTGACATAAACCACACAACCATCAGGTCCCCAGCTCAGGCCCTCTGCCCCACTAGAAAAACCACAAAGTCTGTTTTTTCATCTAAAAGGGGGTGAGGTGTTATTGACAGCAGGCATTGTCTAATGACAATTCAAATTCAAAGCTAAAAACCAGCATGTCCAGGATGTCAGTAATAATCAATTTTAACACAGTTTGGTTGTAACAATTTTATGTAGAATTTTGCAAAACACTAGTCTGCAACATCCCATCCCATGCAGCCTATGCAGGTTGGTCTCCCCCTGTGCTCTGTGCTTCCTGGGACGGGCCCCAGCCTCTCCAGACCCTGACGAGTATAAGCAGTTGCTGGATGAATGAATGACAAAAGATAAAAATACAAAGTCGTTCTTGCTGTTTGCACTGTAAATCTCAAGAGAGGCTGCAAACCTTTAGCCCTGAGAGCTAAATCAAGACTTTTCTATGTGTCTATGTGTTGCTTAATGAAACTTCAGGACAGAACATAGTTAATTCTGTTTCCTTTGCACTTGTATTAAACATCACATTAAAGGTCTGAGATGCTGGCTCGAGGGTAGCATGGTCACTCAGTGGTTAGCACTGTAGCCTCACACATGAACATGTAATATTATGTGTAAAATTGGGCAGAGGGACTAAAGGTGACATCTGGCAGGGCGCCCAGAATTTCCAGCTACGCTCCTGTGTTACTGTGTTTTTTTTCCAGCCATCAACAACATGGGAGTTGCTGTATCGCCACCTGGTGGTGAAGACCTCAGACAAATTGTGTATATGTAATAAAAGGGTTGTAAAATCCAGGCACAGAGTTAGCAGGTTTAATTAATCATAACCAGGGATGCCAGTCATGAATTCCGAGAATTGCATGTTAAAACATAGGAAAAGATCGGGAACATTATACGTGTAGGATGAGATATACACCAAACTCTCAATCCATATCCAGAGTGGGACAACTGGAGGATGATGTGACAATCTGTCAGTGGCAATCACAGCACTTTTTGTCCAACAGCACTATGTTTCCAATACAAAAAGGGGGATTGAAATCAATAATCTGATAATTTATGAATTTTAAAACTATATATGTGAAAATAGTCAAAAATTCTTAGGTGAAACTTCAGACCCCTCCCCATTCTGGGAGGTGTGGTGTTCTTACCCTGCTTGGGAGCTTTACTGAGGTTGGCTGGTCACTCCAGGGTCCGTGCATATTTCACATTCCTCGTCACTGCAGTTACAGGGAGCTACCTGTAGGTGCGGTGTTGAACCTCACACATTGGAATCCCTAAGCCTGCCCCAAGGCATTTTAAAATACCGTTTTGCCCCGAATATTATATGCCTCTGATAATAATAACCCCCCAATTTTTCAGCAACTGTTTTTGGAAAAAGAAAAATTATTTTTATAAAGAAAAATTATTTTATTTGACAAGAACATACAAGAAGTTAACTATTTTACTGTTAAAAAACAACCACAATTACAATAAATTACAATAGATGCATGAAAGAGCAATCATTCCAATAAACGGTATTTTATTTTCAAAAGTAGTGTGGTGATTAGTTATTTTGTCTAATTTTTACATCGTTTTTGTTCTTCTCAGTACAGCAAACCCTTCAGTATTGCTCCTTTCCCCATCACGGGGTCGGCATGAGAAATTAAATGGGGGGTTTTGGGAGTTTTGTAGTTCTGCAAAATCACGCACTGTAAGAAAAGTCTGTAAAAATACCATTGCACCGTGTTAATATGAAGGAATTTTCCATATACATTTTTCTCAGGTTTTTACAAAAAAAAAATTTAATGGACCACTGGAGATCTTACCTGCCTGGGGCCATCAGGCACTACAGCGCCTCCTGTACGGCTGGAGCCCACACCTAAAACAAATGCACATAAGCAAGCTGCAAGCTGTGACTGCCAGCCTCCAGGCACTGGGCTTTACTTTGGCAAGACAAGCTCCCAAGTCTCGCTATCATCTGTCCATGACTGCTGCTCCCCTCTTCTGCCCACCTGCCATCGTTAGACCCCTCATTAAAACTCCTTGTGCTTTGTGAGCCGCACTCTGGATCGTCCCTTTGTCCTTTCCCCTTGCCAGTCCGTAACAATGATCGTATTATGACTGGCTCAGTCCCTTCCTCTTCCTCAGGTTGCAGTGGATACTGGGGCTTCTGGGGTCTGTACTTATTCTTGGCAGTGACCTTCAGTGGGGTGGCAGCTCCCACTAGTCCCACGTCATACTTATGCTTAGCCCACAAATGATCTGGCAGTCCCTGTAGGACCGTTTCTGGGATGCTAGGAAGGATTACATGTGTTCCTCCACCCCTTAGCTGCACTGCTCATGTGGCTCAGGCCAGGCAGGAGTAGGGATACCAATGTACCTGCATGGGAACTGGATTTTGTCCCAGTAGTGGGGAGATGTGGGGAGTACTTCCTGTGACGTCATTTCCATAGTTCCCGACACACCAACAGCGATAACAACCATATCACCATAGCAACACACGTCCCACTAACAGTTCATGAGAGTCAGGCCTTGTTTACAAAGCAAATCTCATCCTTGACCAGACACATTGACCGGACAGGATGTGGACACTGCGAACGAATGAGTGAATACTCCATTCCCCAATTCTTTACAGGTTACGTGAAGTGGTTTGGTAATTGGCTGTGAGCTGGGAGTTTCCGATAGACCAACAGCTGTATCCCAGCAGCGGTGATATTTGGGCTCTGCGTGGAGTCGGGAATGAGTGGCTGCAGCATAAACTAGCCTTATAGGAACTGTCAGGGCTTCATGCTGAATCGGGCAGATTTTTTGCCTGTTTGTAACTTCAGATGTTAAAGTCAGACACACATATTTGATACCTAAAATCAAAGCTGACCACTATAGCAATAATTGCAGTAACTACATGGAGGATTAGGTCAAGTTTTAAATATGTGGCTAAACTTAATTTGAGCACCCAATGTGCTCAAAGCATGTGCACCCAATCTGAGCCTAGCAGGTTTTATTGAGGAAAGATTAAATGATGCACCTTGGTGCCCCTGTGTGCCTAATCTATTCAAAACCTACCTAAAATGGCTATGATGTGACTGGCAGTACTACAGGAGATAACCAAGTTTTTCTATATACATTATCCCTTATGGCTCATAAAAAAATATTTTCTTACATAAAATTGAAATGTTAAGGAAATTCTATATTTTAAATCTAGCAATATATACATGTGTACTTCAATACAGAATACTATGGTGTGCTCTTGTCCAGCTCTCAGTAACTGGGATGATCATTATAATGGTGTGGAATTAAATACATTTTTTAAAAAATACATTTTAAAAAACAAAGGAGAGAAGCATAAAACGCACAACTGGAAACATCATCTGTGTACAAAAGCGTCCACCTTCATTACAGCAGTAGGTGCCTCACTGTCTTCCCTGAAACATTCTCTAAAGTCATCTTCTGAGCTCATCACTGAATCTCCTCCTAACCAGATCGATGTTTATAACCCCAAAAGTAATAACAAATAAAAAACCTACTGAAACTCACCAACACTCAAAGCATAAAACAGGGGAAGAACACCTCACACTTCTGCCCCTAGAGACAACTTTTCCATTAAAGACCCAGTTGGTATAATGCCCAATAATCACATTCTGTACGATTTTGAAGAGTTTTAGATGATGCTTATTGGATGAGAGGTGACATTCCATGTCCCTAGAGCTAGCTTCTGCCGCCAAAGATTGGACCGCCAAGGTCCCCGCCTTCGGCCATCGCCCAGCTCGCATTGCACATTGCCCCATGTGGAGGAGTTTAAGTATCTTGGGGTCTTGTTCACGAGTGAGGGAAGGATGGAGATGGCAGATCGACAGGCGGATCGGTGCGGCGTCAGCAGTGATACGGGCGCTGCATCGGTCCATCGTGGTGAAGAAAGAGCTGAGCCAAGAGGCAAAGCTCATGATTTACCAGTTGATCTACTGTTGTTCCTACTCTCACCTATGGTCATGAGCTGTGGGTAGTGACCGAAAGAAGAAGATCGCGAAATGAGTTTCCTCCGCAGGGTGGCTGGCCTCTCTCTTAGACATAGGATGAGAAGTTCGGTCATTCGAGGGAGACTCAGAGTAGAGCCGCTACTCCTCTGCATTGAGAGGAGCCAGATGACGTGGCTCGGGCATCTGGTCATGTCTCCTGGACGCCTCCCTGGTGAGGTGTTCCGGGCATGTCCCACTGGGAGGAGGCCCTGGGAAAACCCAGGAAACGCTGGAGAGACTATGTCTCTCGGCTGGCCAGGGAACGCCTCGGGATTCCCCTGGAAGAGCTGGACGAAGTGGCCGGGGGAGAGGGAAGTCTGGGTTTCCCTGCTTAGACTGCTGCCCCCGCGACCTGACCCGGACAAGCGGTAGAGAATGGATGGAT
>JAODKM010000626.1:0-10322 GCA_026780845.1 Petrocephalus sullivani
TTTAACAACTCTGAGCTATTAGTTAAGTTCTCCCCAAGCGAGCTTGATGGGCCGAATGGCCGCCTCTCGTTTGTATAGTTCTTATGTTCTTATGGGAGAATGGTTAGTGTGTGAGACGGAAAGACGGAAATCAGGAGATTGCATGCAACAGCTAGCGCGTCGGCGCGTAAACCTGAGGTCTCGCGACTTAAATCAGCAACACAACAAATATTACATAACCTAGTTACACTAAACACATCCGTGGTGAAGCACACGATTAATTAACAACACTGATCAGATGACATGTCTGAATGACAGTGAGACCTGAGTGGCTCGCGGTGTGGGCTGATCTCCCGCTCGCAGCGTCCGATCAGCAGGGCTTCAGGCATGTTGGTGGGAGTCCGGCGATGTTTGGTTTCCGATGAGTGGAGTCGTCCTGCACGCTGGAGGGAGTCTTACGAAGCTCCGCTTCTTGGCGTGCGTTTCTTGAGTACTGAGTAGGTCCGGCCGTCCACAAACGACAGCAGCTGAGGCTCAGACTAGTGCGCTAGCGACGCATCTGAGCCGGCGGAGGTTAGCCTTGTCGCACGGGGCCTGAGTGTAAGACTAAGACCTAACTCTCCTACCAGTGAGTCCCAGATGCCCACTCTCTTGGTGTCCTCGTGGTGATGGTGAGTCTGGAGAGCTCCGAGCAACAGTGTGCTGACACTTTTAAAGGTCCCGCTCTGTGTGTCACGGGACGGGTGGAGCATGGTACTTACAGCAGTAAGCTGGACCACTGCAGTCAGATCTCGCGCACTAGGAGCAGTGAAAGTTGTCCGACTTGACGCCAGTCAGTTTATTCTCCACAGCCGCGCGCAGATCTCGTGCTACGTCACGTAAGCTGCAGACAGCCCTAAGCCCATATCGAATGCACCCATAGTTACAGAATGCTAAACGAGTTGGTTGAAACAAAATTTTGATCTGGATTTTTACTTTCTGGACCTGATTTTTACACCTCTGTTTAAGGGTAAAGTTAATTTAATTTTTACACATATAAAACATCTAACTCCTTAACGCATGATGACTGCCTAGTGGAAAAAAAAGTCAGGTAAATGCTGGGTGATGCTGGAAATGTCTGCTGTGGCCTATGGCTCTTTCACCTTTGCTTTAACTGTATAATCTCTCTTATACCGTCAGACTTTGAAATGATTGATATTTTAGTAGATTAATCTTTGGGGATTTTAGTGTACCTACACTTTTGGGGCAAACAGCTTATCATAAAATGTTACAGTCATGCTGTGAAATATTTTTAAAGGTAAAAGGCTTTTTCTAGAATTTGTATGAACCACTCAACAGAAGTATTAGCTTAAGGCAAAAAGTATAATCATTCTGTGCTGGATCTGTAAGTGTGTGCTGAACAGCTCAGTATTTACCATTCTAAATCGTGACTGGGATCACTGTACTGGGTGATGTGGAATGGTCAATTTTGAGTATCCATTCAGAATATTCATTAATTAGAGGAAACCAGAATATTTTCACCTATTTGATGAGTTTGCAATGACATACCAAAGGGCAACTGAGAGCTCAGACATGTTTAAAATCTGTGTGCAAATGAGTCCTGCTCTCTAACCTTTGCAGGCAGGTCTTTACTAGGAGGGGTATCTCTTACTGAGAAGAATGCTTCTCAGTATCAGAAAGGTCAGTATATATTCTATCAGGTATTTATTCTGTTTATGCTTGGTAAGAAGATAGTGAAGCACCTCTTGTCATATTTAATGTTGAATTATATCAATTTTTGGGCAGAGAAAGGAATACTCATTCTATGATCCTTTGAATTTTATCATTAATACTATAGCAGCTGTTGTATATCTCTGAGAATTTTTCTTTTCTTCATAATAGAGTTGGGCTTTGTCACATAAATGTCAGTCTATCAAATCAATCAAATTTGTTGGCAGGAAGTGGTTATGAGATGGTTCTACTAACCATAGGCCATCAAATTCAGATTTGCAAAGAAAACTGGTCTGTTTTGGTGACAAGCACAACCTAGAACAACATTTCTGAAGATGGTACTGTATGTTCTCATTCAATCTCATCACAACATGTGCTGCAAAAGCGTCCATCACCAGGTTTCGAACCCATGCAACTGGGTAGGGCTCCATTATCATGGAATTAATGCCATCATGTTTGCTTGGCACCAATGACTGCAGTGCCCTCTTTGTCTCCACAGGAGATGATTCTCCATAGAAGAATCCTTGAGGAGCATGGGGACAGCTATTGTACTTCTCTCACAACATTACCACATGAGTACCTGGTAGCTGCACCGAAATGGACCTGGCCTTACTTTGCATTACTCAAAACTGTGCACGTGAGCTGTTTGTTTTGTGACATTAGTTCCTTATTGCCAGTGAGTTAATTTACATTTTATAAACACCTGATATAACAGACAGATTGTATAGAGAATAGACATATACTGTATATTTAGGGGAAAGAGGTAGTTTTCGTAAATTCCATCTTGCTTTCCATAATTATTGGCACCCCTGGTAAAGATGTGTAAAAAGCCTTAAAATTAGAGCTGTCAAAGTTGTCGCGATAATAGCGCGTCAACGGGAATTAGTTGTAACGTGATTCATTTTTTTTACGCAATTAACGCGAGTTGGATGGTAGCTAAAAGACAATGGATAGAGGAAAAGGTATTTTGAATGGCAAGTTCAGCTTCAAAACCCAGTCAGATGGGTCCATCGACAAGACCAAAGTTATTTGCAGTTACTGTCGATGTGAGTTCAGTTACCACCGAAGTACATCTAGTCTTAAATACCATTTGCTAGCCAAACACACAGCTGATGCAGGCAGTTTTGTTAGCCCCAAACTGTCTCGTCTATGGCAAACCACGCTTGACAGTGTGCGAAGGAAACCCATGGATAAACCTACAAGCATTAAGCTTGCTGAAGCAATAACTAAATAGGTGGCTACAGCTTGCAGGCCAATTAACATTGTGGAGGATGAAGGTCTGCGCGAAATTATTCGGATCGCATCCAATGACTACACTTATGAATTGCCATCCAGAGCTACCATCGTATCGAAGATGCATAACCTGTATGATGACCAAAGAGCAAAAGTACTGGAGGAGTTGGGACAGACTAGGATGGTTGCGCTAACTGGGGACTATTGGACCTCACTGAGCAATCACAGTTACCTCGGGGTAACAGCACATTATTTTAATGAACAGTGGGAGCTTCGGTCACATGTGTTGACTGTTATGAAGACAGAGAAGAGGCATTTCGCTGAAACGTGTGCCGAGCAGTTTATGCAAGTAGCAAAAGAGTGGAACATTGAACATAAAGTCGGCACACTCACTACTGATAGTGCTCGGAACATGATAGCAGCGGCCAGATAACTGCCATTTGAGCATTTGCCTTGCAGCGCGCACAGCCTCCAATGATCTATTACAGTGTCTTTGCAGAACATTTTGTTTGACGCCGCATTAACAAAATTCATAAAGGTAGTTGGCCATTTTAAACACAGTCCGGCAAACGCCGTGGAGCTGCAACAACAGCAAATTGCACATGGGCACCTGAAAAATTTGAATGGATAAATTTGTGATTAATTTGTGATTAACTATGGACAGTCGTGCGATTAATCACGATTAAATATTTTAATCTATTGACAGCCCTAATAATTAGTAATCCATGACTTGCTGTTTCCCTGGAGTATAAATATGACATGGCACAGAGACCCATTTCTTTTGGCCACTCTTAACTGGAACTGTGTGCTTTGCTCAGATGACACTAAGATTGAGCTTTCTGGAAGCAAACACTCCAGGTGGGTCTAGCGTAAAACAAAGGATGACTATGCGGAAAAACACCTCATGCTCAGTGTTAAGTATGATGGAGGAGCTGTGATGCTGTGGGCCTGTTTCTCTTCCAGTGGCCCTGGGAACCATGGTAGAGTGCATGGCATCATGAATGCTTTGTTGACATTTTAAATAAAAATCTGAGGGCCTCTACCAGAAAACTGAAAATGGGTCGTCATTGGGTCTTTCAGCAGGATAACGATCCAAAACATATGGCCAAATCAACACAGAAATGGTTCACCAGACACAAAATCAACCTTCTTCCATGGCCATCTCAGTCCCCAGACCTAAATCCCATGGAAAACCTGTGGGGTGAGCTGAAGAGGAGAAGGCATAAGAGAGGACCCAGGACTCTGGATGATCTAGAGAGACTGTGCAAAGAGGAATGGTCAAAGATCCCTCTCTTTGTATTCTCCAACCTTCTGGAATGTTATAGGAGATGATTATGTGCTGTCCTACTGGCAAAGGGGGGCTGTACAAAGTATTAACAGCAAGGGTGCCAATAATTGTGACACTGGTGATTTTGTTATAAACAATTATTTCTTAATGTGGGGTTTTTTCCCAATGAATAAATGTATTCAAATAAGAGGTCAGATTCTTGAATTTTTTTCAGTGTGAAATTATGCTACTACAATACAAAATGAATTTATTTTAAGGCTTTTCACCCGGGGGTGTCAATAATTGTGGAGGGCGCTGTACATGAGTATAATGAGAATGATAGTTTCACCTGGTAACTGGTAATTTTAAAATAATATTTAAAATAATAGTCTAATATTTTGTTTGCTATGCATTACTGGAGTGAGAAAATACTTTTATTAAGAACAATGTTAGAAGCTCAGTCGAAATAATTATTTAAACAAATCTACATTTTCTTTGCTATAAAAATTGTAAAAAATAGTGTGGACAACTTTTTAAAATAAATTTGATATGCAGTCAACTTAAAAACATTTCATGTTTTGAAGACATTTAAGTTCATGTTGCTTAGATATGCTTTTTACTGTGAATGAAAAGTTAAGTTCACAATACTTAAAATATTTAGGAATATTAACTTAAATACTTACATTTATGTTGACAATAAGTTCATGTTACTTACAAAAGCTTTTTACTGCAGGAAAAATAAAAAGAAATCCAAATCCACTCTACGTGAAACATTATTTTGGATTGATGCAATTCAAGTAGTAAGTTGACACAACTCAAAACGCTCGATGCAAAAGGTTGCCTTAACTTCTTTTGTTGGCCTACTGTTTTATTTTTTAGAGTGTGGCAGGTAGGAAGACCTATGTTCCATCTCGCCTTCTTCAGTCAGCAAACCAACACCACTTAGAGTTCCCTCCACTAGGTCAGAAGTGTGATGAGCCACGTCTGGATATCAGATTCCCTACTGACCTTCCAGAGATACCGTAAACTCTTCCAATGCTCTATCTCTTCATGAATTCCTTTACTAACCTGGGGTGGGTTTCCCGAAAGCTTTTTAAAGCTAAGCAGTTTGTTAACTAGCACTGAAGATAAATCATTAATTAGCGAGTGTTTCTTAAATCCCTTCATACCTGAAGTAGTTTGTAATCTTGCTTGTAAATTTACAAGTGCTCTGACCCACTCATTATTCTCTGTCATTTTTTATTTGAACTTTTGCCTACTGCCCTGTCACAGAGCCATAGAGATTACCCAAAATAGATCACAAAAACACATTGACACTCTTTTCTGTACAACGTAATAATAAGGTCACTGCTGCAATATAAAGCTGTAATGTAGGCTATAAATTAGCACAAAAAGGGCTCATTGTTTTAACACCTGTATGCACTTTGCGTAGATAACGGTGCTGTGCACCTTTCATAATTGAATTGAGAGTGACCTTGAATTGTCAGTTAGAATTTGAATATAGGGAAGTGAAATTCATAGACATGCAGCTGTAACAGTACAACCTCAGCACATTAACGTAAACAGCACACACTGAATCCCTCTCCCACAAACATTTAGGGCAAAAGAGTACCACACTTCAAATTTAAGCTATAAAATAATTTTTTGTACCATGGTGGAAGATCACGTCATACAGTCATATAAGTAACCCTATCACAACCTTGTCCATTTGACATCCCATAGACACTCACAATAAAAGCTACTGCAGACTTCTGACAAAACACACATAAATAGATAAATATGCAAAAACAATAAATATATGCCCATGCAAAAGGACTTAGAGGGCCAACATAAACAAAATGCATATTGTTATATTATGTTAAACAATTAGACAATTTTTATTATTGATACATGCAAATATAAAAAATAATGAGCCTCCTTGGCCTGGTGCAGGATGAATTGAAAAGAGGAACATACCGGAATTTTGCCCTCAGTGTACCGTGTAGCTTCTGACAGCTCGCTCTTTTACACTACTAGGAGACAGCAGGGGTCCTCTTAACAAATAACTGCTGACTCCAGTGCTGAATCCCCAGACTGTGGCCGAAGACAGGTATAACACTGCACACCAAAGACTATATACATATGTACATATACGTCTACGTGCTCTGGGCATGTGGAAGCTGTGATTTTGGTGCCTGCATAAGACCTTAGAAGCTATAAGATTTTCCCCTGAATGTTGCCGTGCTGTTCTTGTTATGTGTAGTATACTGCACAACACTGCAGTATTTATTTAATTAAAATATTCTTTTGTTCGCCACCTCAGTAAGCTGTTTTAATGCTTCTTTTGAGAAGTCTTACTTCCTTTTCCTATTGCTGCTCGCCATCGTTCTTTATCGTGGAAAGCAACATCACATTTAGAACCCGTTTTTATATTTTATATGGTCTTAATTTTGCTTGGTTTTGTGTGTTTCTAATTAGTTAATATTTTTCTTACAGTTGCATATGTCTGCTGTGAGAATCAAGTAACATATTTCTCCATTGGAATACGTGGGATCGATGTTCCTGTTATTATGTGGAAGCAGGGGAGAAGCCAACAAATTCTGAAATTACAACCGTTCTTTACCTACATCATTCAATATTTGATATAATGAATAGTTGGTTGAATGCTCTTGAATAGGTTCCTACCTATTAATAATTGTATGTGTAAATCTTGTGTAGCGGTTGGCTCACTCCCGCTCAAAAACTGCTTATACCTGGGTACCTGGGCATTCATTCATTCTAGCCTAGCATCACTTATGCCCAGTCCACTTATTGACAGCGTAAATGTTCGCGATTTCCCTCACAAAGACGGCGCTTTGGACAAAAGTAAGGTCAGGTTGCAGAGAATGCACTGGTACAATGTACTGCTGCATCCACCACACTACAAACCACCTTGGGATCCCATTGGCAACTCCCCAAGCTGACAAGTGGTCCTGTCCCACCCTCCAGAAATGGCTATGTATCTGCTGCACCCAGGTGTTACCTAGGATCCAACCACACAGCTCCACACCTGGAGTTGCCATCAAACTGTGTACTGCAACTCCTCTCAATAATATCCCGGGTACCCTGCGAGATGAAACACCTTCTTCGGGGAGCACCAGTAACCAGTAACACATACACAACCTTTGGCAAGCTTCAGGGTCTTGTCATGGAAGGTCTCCCACATCACATTAGAGTCAGTAGTTACGCCCAAGTCTGCAAGGTCCTCACGCAAACTGAGCGCAACAGCCCACTAGAAACAACCCAATCTTGGAGTCTGGCCAGGACCACCCTCATTCTCCTAGTAGCTGGTAGCCTATTGGACCTAAGCTGAATCTTCATAGTAGCACCAACCAGTCTGTGGTCCAAATTCGCAAACCAGGCACTTCTGTAAACCTTGCAGTTCTGTAGGAGCTTCCAACATCTGCCCATGAAGATGTGATCGATCTCCTTCATCGCACCATCAGTATTGGAGTACCAAGTCCAACAATGCAGCTCAGGATGCTGGAACCAGAATCCAGCGACTTGCAGCACCTGACCTCAAGTCAAGGAACATGAATCTACTTTCACCACGGTCGCCAGATGTGTGGGGACCGATACAATCCTCACAGCCAGCCCGGTTAGTGCCAATTGTTGCATTGAAGTTACCAAAGAATAGAGGAGTGACACCTCAAGGGCACCCATCAACCACCGAGCAAAGTTGTCAATAAAATGTCTCACCTACCAAGACTCACCGCAGTCAGAGCATACACTAAGATAACAAGCAAAACACCCAGAGAGTGCCTTAGCTTGAGTTTCATGATACACCATCTCAGACCATACACTAAGACAACAAGCAAAACAGCCAGAGAGTACCTTAGCCTGAGTTTCATGATACACTTGTTGAAAGGAGTGACATCGGACACCATCAAGTGGAGTCGATCCACTACGGCAACAGCTACTCCCTGAGTAAGGTAGCCATCAGAGCGGCCGGACCAGTAATAGGTGTCCCCACCTACAGGGATCTGGCCACTCCCCAGTCTGCGTACCTCAGACACTGACATGCAGGATTTATGAAGCTCCACCGAAAGCAGAGGAAGATGGTCCTCTTGCTGGAAAGACACGACTTTCCACGCACCACAGGTTGCCTCAGGTTGGGACCCGAGTGCTACCATACAGCAGGCGATGCCTCAGCACCACTCCAGTTCCTATTCCCAGTAGGCCTGACCCTATTGGCCCGTTGATGGCTTTGGCTCTCCCAGGGATGAGGCTCCCGAGAGCTTTCCCCCACCCCCTTCATGGTGTGTGCAGCTGTCCTGTGGGCAGCTGCAGCAGAACTACTCTCGCGGAGATCAGAAGGCTGTCTTGTCTGCTTGGTTACGGTTGCTGGAGTGCTGGAGTCCCGCCACCTACCCCCACATTTTTCCCTATAAGTTGGAGGACCACTTGTAGGGTTAGAGGACCACTTGCAATCTGCTAAATGTGTTAAATGTAAATGTAGTGGAAGAGAATAGTGTGTCGTGTAACAGAAAGAAATATCGTGTGATATAATAGAACAGACTATGCATGCCTGATGTAACAGAACAGAAAGTACATTATGTCACAGAATAATGTGTGATGTAATAAAACAAAATATGTATGTGTGCTGTAATAGTACAGAATAGTGTGTGGTGTAATAGTACAGAATAGTGTGTGACGTAATAGTACAGAATAGTGTGTGGTGTAATAGTACAAAATGGTGCGTAACATAATACAAGTTCTATGTAATTTTATGTGTACCACAATAGATTCTAGGGCATATGTAGTGGAAAAAAAAGAGTTTTCACAGAGTCAGAAAACTAACCATGTGTGGAGATGATTCACTCCCAGCATGCACTGTGGCTAGGCAGCAGCAGTATGGCGATGGCTATGTGGCAGTGTGCAGTGCAGTGATGGCTGCTCTGGTCCATCTCACAGTCTGCCCGGCCCCCTGCTCAATGCGCACTGCCCCAGCAGACCCCCAGACCTGATGGCAGAGGCTTGTCTACGATGGTTTTATGGGACCCGTGTGGGCCATAAACAAGGGCTTCGCGAGCCGGCACTCAGATTCCTCACTGGATGGCAGTCTCATTTCAAGGGTGCTTTGATTTTAAGTCCTGGCTGTGAAAGTGATTTACAAGGCAAGCATCATCATTCCCATGTGACTGACTGCTGGCCAATGACATCTTTTTATGTCATACATGCTTATATTCTTATGCGATTAAAAGGTAGACTGCTGATTTATGAGTTATGATATTCCTCTTTGACCCAACTTGGAGAATAACAAAGACAAACGTTTAGTCAATATTTATTTTTAATATAAATAATGCCTGTGGCTGTTGGGGAAAGCCTACGCTAACACCCGCGTTTGGGAAACGCCGCGTAGTTGTCCTTGGCAAAGAAGAGTTGGCATGCCGAATATTTTCTCTTTTGTTTCACACGATAATGTGCCATAAATAAATGATACACTCAAATCCCGAGGCTGGCAGTGGCGTTCAGTGCTGGTGCAGTCTGTTTGCTTCCCACTGCAGGCTGCAGAGTGAGCGTTAACAAGAGGCCCGCCCTGATTGGTCACCGGTTCATACTCCTATGACATGGATTTGGCTGGAAATTAAATTGATAGATTATTAGAAAGCTAACAAACAAACGGTTAGTATGGAAAGAGCGCGTTTATGTGAAACTATTTATCAGGCATTGCCGTGTCATGTAGCACACTGGTGTGGTTGCTAGGAACAACAGGGGGAATTACATAATGACCATGGATTTGTGATATTTGGGTGTTCTCTATTTGACTGTTCTCTATTCCATTGTTCTTCATTTTATTGTTCTCTGGAACCCCGTGACCCTGCAAAGGACTAGTGGGTATCAAAAGTGCATGGATGGATTTTAAGATAATAATATAATATGATTTCAATATCTGCCAGAATAGTGTGTGATGATTTAGGGCAATTCACTGACCCTTACTGAAAAATTTGAATAGGTTTATCATTGCTGTTCTTTGCTTCTTATTTATTTGTAATTTTGTTCATGCGAAACATGATGGTTATGTTTTACAGTCCTTGGACCTTGGACCCCCAGAGGTTTTTTTTCTCCCTACTTGGGAGTTTTTGGTTCCTCTCCTCCGTTGTCAATTGGCTTT
>JAODKM010000627.1:0-10322 GCA_026780845.1 Petrocephalus sullivani
AGGATCTTGAGTATTGCACAAAACCTTCTCCATTTGAAATTCTCATCCCTGAAAGGCGAGGCCAACGCTGATTGGATATACACACACGGACACTAATTAAGTGTGCGAGCTAATCCTTGTTACACAGAACAAACCTGCCCCCCCAGTCGACCGAGTACTGGACCCCACGGCCTCTTTGACGAACCTTGAGCAGCTTCTGGGCTGTGTAGGCAACGCCATCATTGACCTGAAGTGAAGGCAGAGGAGAGACAGGAACTATACCATAGACAACTGGCTTAATACGGGAAACATGGAACAGGGGTGGATGCGCTGCATGGTGGAGGATAGTTGGAGCCGAACAGCGACTGGAATGACGGTCTTTGAAATAACAAATGGACCCAGGAATCTGGCTGCCAACTTGCGGGATTCAACTGAGAGGGAGATCTTGCGACGAGAGCCAGGCCTGTTAGCCATGGTGGTACTGGGGGGATGCCCACCTCCAGCGTTCTGCATCCTTCTCTTGGTTCTGCTCCAGTCGTCGGCGAGCATGGACCAGGTTTGTTGGCACCAACTAATAAATGGATCCGCTGCCAGTTCATCGGGTTCATGATCCTGGACCTAAAATAGTGGGGGCTGGTATCCCAGGCAACATTGGAAGGGAGACATACAGGTGGCAGAGGATAGGAGCGTGTTATGGGTGTATTTGATCCTTGGAAGCTGGTCGCACCAGTTTGGGTGAGGGCACCACTGCACACCTCAGGGTCTTTTCCACTTCCTGGTTGGCCTTCTTGGTCTGACCATTAGTCTGTGAATGATATCCTGAGGAGGGAGAAGCAGATTTGCAGAACTGTTGCTAGAACCTGGACACAAACTGGGTTCCCCTGTCAGAGATGATACTCTTAGGCAACCCTTGGAGTCAAATGACATGATCAACAACAAAAGCGCTAGCAAGATGGAGTGACTGCTGATGGCCAAAGGCAATAGATATCTATTATAGATATCTATATAAGTAATAGATATCTATAGATATAGTTGTCTTGGTATGCCCAGGCTCTATGATGGGGATCCACTCGAACGCCGGATGCAGCCCATTTCTTACCCCACCAAACAAAAGTCGCTTTTTTGATCTCATTGCTAGCAGTTCGCGTAGCACATTATTCAGCAAACAATTCACATTCCGAATTTTGTGAGTTATATTTAAAAGAACAGTTTAATTTCAGAGCCAATAGACACTTGAATTTTTACCTTAATTTTCTTACTGAAATGAAATGCTGAAAACGTTCTTGAAACCTTCGATTTTTAAATACACAGTGCCCTCTACAGGACTCTTTCGAAACAGCATTCCTTATTTAAGGTGACACATATTCTGCTCAGAAGAAGCCAACTTCAGCCTCATCCTGGGAACATAGCTCACATACACATTGGTTGTCTTATGTGTTGATTTCCAGGCGGGAGTTCAAAGGGTTAAACATTTTGAGCTGGGGAAAATTCACTTTAGGAAGACAGTCAAAACCGGTCAAAATGACGAGAAAGTCTAATGCAACCTCTGACATTACATAGGTGTTAAAAACTACAAAGTGTATGGCAGTTCATGATGCGATCACTGTGTCATAACATTACATAGGCAATTTTGTTAATCTTTTAAGCTGCAAAGTGTAACACACTTTACTTAAGGGTAAAGAAACAGTGATAGTGCTATTACTGTGTTATGACATTACAATCACAAGGAAATCAAGACAACCAATAATGAAATCATCCTCTGTTCCATAAGAATACGAAAGCTGTTTTGATTCAAATCTTGGGAAATCTTTCAGAGTCCCCATAAGCTGAACTAACATAATATGATAGCAGCCAACAGAAATTGTGACCTATATGCAAGGGACTGCCTGCTGATTTCAACCTTAAATTATGATTATGAAATTTTCATGCTCAAAGTCATCACCTGAAAAAGATTTGATTGTTCCAATACATTTTTTCAAGAGTTATGCTAGAGTCACATAATATGATAGCAGCCATCAGAAATTGTGACCTATATGCAAGGGACTGCCTGCTGATTTCAACCTTAAAAGCTCTTCTGATTATAAAATTTTCATGCTCAAAGTCGTCACCTGAAAATATTTGATTGTTCCATCATATTTTCTCAAGAGTTATGCTAGGGTCACATAATATGATTCTGATTATGAAATGTTCATGCTCGGCTTTTTTCACTGCAGAAAAGCTAGACGCTTATTGGATAAATGTAGCGATATCGTCACTTCCAGGGAAGAATGGAGCAGTGGGCGGGCCAGGACGCTGGGCTGGTGCATGATGATTGGAGGAATTGTCTAAAGGGCGGAACAACTTTTTGATAGACAGTAATTTTAAATATACATCGGATTTGGAACGATTTTGAGCTCAGTCCCATGCGGATTTGCAGGTGAAGTCGTGAGACAATTTGCTGCACATAGTGTGTTATTTGCTGGTAATATAAACATACATAAATCATTCTTTAAATAAAAAGAAACATAAGTGTGGCGTTCTCGAGTTTGGTCATTGTTTCAGCTTTGTAAAGTTCGTTCGTTCGTTCATTCATATAATTTTATGATGTAGATCTAAAATGAGCTTCACCTGTTTGAAATACTAGCAGCCACCAATGGTTAAAACTACATGAATGACTGAAAGGGATTAAAAACAAATTTTCTGCGGAGAAATCAGGCTAGGCTTACAATTAATTAAACATTAAGATTAGCCTATGCAAATAAATACTTAATAAAGCTGTCAGGTGCAGAAAGATCTACCAATAAAAACTGCCGGAAATAAACCATTACTGCTGGCGTGACGACAGTAGGCTACGTTAAAATGCAAACACTGATAAGGACCGTCATGATCTCTGTCAACCGCGTCTTGTTCCTGTTTAGCCAGCAGATGTCACTGCTGTCCATCCTTTGCCCTTTCGTTGGCGTCGATTCCAGCTGTTTCTCACCTCATGTTATGTTTTTATAGTTTTGGCCCACACCTGCCCCTCTGCTCCTTGTTAACAGTGTTTATATGTGCCCCTCCACCCTGTGTCCCCCTGTCCTGGCATTGTTAAGTCCTGGTCCACTGAAGGACCTACTCCTCTCTGTAGCTTCCTTAAAAAGTCCCCTTGTGGGTTTGCCCTGTGCAAAGGCGGCCTCTGAGACTTCCTTGCCACTCCGGGCACAATAAGGACCTGAGATAAGCACCTGCGGTTATATAATTCTTCTGTTAGAGGCTTATATCATAAATAGCAGCATGTGAAAATGAGTGAAAGATGTTTTACAGTGAATGTCACGTAACTGAATATGACTGTCCTTCACATCCCCAGGGTTGGAGATTCAACTCAGGTTCAGTTGAAATATAAATTACCCTCAATGTATAAAGGCAATACATTTGTAGTAAAAAGCATAAGAGCATAAAAACGTAAAATATGTGAATTATTAAACAGTCTACATCAGGGGTGCCCAATCTTACTCGCAAAGGGCCGGTGTGTATGCAGGTTTTTGGGATAACCTTTAGATCAGCTGTTCGAACCCAGGTGTGAGGACTCTTTGGCCAATCAGTCCTCTATTTAGTGATCTAATTAGGGAGTTGCAGCGAAAACCCGCATACACACCGGCCCTTTGCGGATAAGATTGGGCACCCCTGGTCTACATAGATAAACATACCATTTTCCATGTTGCGATTATTATTATATTATTATTGTTATTATTATGTTTGCACTTGCATTGTGAATTTGTAACTGCTCTGTCTCAATTGACAGCTATGAGACTATAGACCAGGGCTACCCAACTCCAGTCCTGAAGGGCCAGAATGCAACATAGTTTGAAGATTTCCCTGCTCAAACATACCTATTAAACCTGGTAATAAGTTGATTATGATGTTTGAGCAGGGAAATCTGCAAACTGTGTTGGATTCTTCAGGACTGGAGTCTGGCACCTTGGCTATAGACTATCAACCATCCATAATGTCATGGCACCGAGCGGAACTGAGGACACTGGAGCAGGATTCCAAGCAAAACAAATGAGATTTATTAACAAAACTGAAAACAAACAAGATCTCTGGAGATCAAAACAGAAGAGGCTAAGGAACACTGGACAAGGACACACAACGTCAATGACTGGACTGGGGAGCACAGGACTGGCAAGCATTTATAACAAGGATTACAAAGGGATGGAAATGAGAGGCAGTTGGAGTGAGTTAACATGAGGGCAGGGATGAGATTAATATGAAACAGGCACAACTTGTTAGAGCCACATTAGGGTGAAAACGGGACAGGAAGGAAGGCAGTGCATGACATAATGCTTATTTTTAGTTTTTAAGTCACAGTTCCTCGGATATGTAACACAGGTGTAGTCTATTTTATCCATCCATCCATTTTCTGAATTGGAGGGGGGTCTGGAGTCTATCCTGGAAGCTACAAGCACAAGACAACCCAGGATGGGGGGCCAGCCCACCACAGGGCACACTCACAAAGGGAATTTAAAAGTAAAAGGTGATTAATTGTCATTGTTGATACACCACAGTGCACAACAATGAAATGTGTCCTCTGCATTTAACCCATGTGACCTAGCTGGGGGCAGCTACTTGAGCGTCTGGGCATGGTACCTCAGCAGTACTTCTGGTTTGGGGACTCAGACTGGTGATCTTTTGATTACACGTCCCTAACCATTACACCACCTGCCTGCCCTAAAGGGAATCGAGCCAACCAGGAGTCGAACATAGAATCTTCCTATCCGTAAACAGACGTGTTGGCCATTGGCCCAACTTGGTGACTCCAATTAACCTCAGCATGTTTTTAGACTATGGGGGGAAACCAGAGCACCTGGAGGAACCCCCACAACAGCACAGGGAGAACATGCAAACTCCACACACCTGAAACCTGGGCTGGAGACTTGAACCCTGGTTCCAGAGGTGTGAGGCAATAGCACCACCATTACATTATATTATATTTAAAATACGTAACATATAGGTGTAGTTTAATACATTTGGCTGGCCAACTACTGAAAAAATTTTCCTAGGCCTAATATAGTAATGCATGTAATATAATAGGGTAGGTTATGTATAATATGTTGGGGAAATTATTTTGATAAGCATGTACTACTATGTAATGAACTGCTCTGCACATGCAAACTAATGCATGCCGTTCACATCCCTAAAGCTTAACTCACGCAAACAACTTACCCTTCTTGCAGGGATGCAGCAGTGACACTTAAGCATTAATAATAGGATCTGAATGTCATGAGTTTTGGGACAGGAGAGAAGGGGACACGTCAGGACTTCGACCACCCGTCTGGGGTCTTTATTGAACGGAACCTATAAGCTGCTCGAGCAGAGCTGGCAAAGCGGAGCCGATCGCTCCGAACTCAGGACAACCCACACTGAAGAGTAAGGCTCTAATAAAATACAAACCATCAGAGTACAGACCAGAACTCCATTGTCTTGCATTACATTGTCTACAAACTGATGGCATCTATCACATGAGGTTGTAGAACGTGGTGTTTGAAGGCTAAGAGTTAAAGATCTGAATAATCCCTTGGCATTCCATTCTTTAACTAAGATATAGATTTTTTTTTTTTCCAGAAGGAATCCAATAGACCTATCTCTATTGGCTTTTAGAGTTGTATACAAAAAGTTCTACATGGCACAATCATGCAATAACTGCAAACAGCCTCCCATCCCTGCTGTAAACTGCACGGACCAAGCCCTGCCTCTCCTTCCTGAATCGCCTGACCTTTCGTCAGAATCTCTTTGAAGCCAAGCAAGTCATTTTCTAAGGCCTCACTGAACTCCTCCCATGCCTGTTTTTTGCTTACACAATTGCCAATCCCGCATTCCACTTGGCCTGCTGGTACCTAATCTAACCAATATAACCAAGCTTGTAGGACTCCTCCTTCAGCTGGTGACTACCATTGGGTTTGGGGGTTGCCACTATGACAAGCACCAACCACCTTATGAATACTACTCTGTGCAGCTACCTCAGCACAGGAGGCTTGGAGCACTGCCTATTCAGGTGCAATGTCTCCAGCCTCTCTCAGTATGCAAGAGAAATTTTGCTGGAGGTATGAGATGAAGATCTCCCAGACAAGAACTTCTGCCAGACACTCCCAGCAGATGCTCACTATACTCTTCAGTCTACCGGGTCTACCTGGCATCTGCCCCATCCATGTGAGCCAACTTACCACCAGGCAAAGATCAGCTCACAGCTCAGCTCCTTTCGTCACGCTACTTTCCATGACATATGATCGCGGATCTGATGACCCAGTTACAGATGTGTAGCCTTCCAACACCCCACTCGGGGTCTCCAGGAAGGCCAGAGACTCTAAACTGATGTGCCATGCATAATAGTAGAATATAGTCCAGCCCCTCTGCAGGAGTTTAGTTCCAGAGCTTATGCTGTGTGTTTAGGTGAGCCCAACTATATGTAGCTGTATCTGTCCATCTCACACACTAGTCCAGGCTCTTTTCCCACCATTTAGCAGGGATATTATAAAGGGTTGAGGAGAATTTCTCAACAGGGATGCAGCATTGGCAGTAATGCGTTTGAGATGGGTGAGGAGCTCAGACATTCGGGAAGGAGCCATTTGAGGTGGTTCAGGAATCTATCTAGGGTGCCTCGTGGACAGTTCCCTGGGGAGGTATTTTGGGCATGTCCAACTGGGAGGAGGCCACTGGGCAGACCCGGGACACTCTGGAGATTACATCACTCAACTGGCCTTGGAATGGCTAGGTATTCCCCCGGAGGAGTTGGAGGAGGTAGCTGGTGAGAGGGAGGTCAGGGCATCCCTACTTAGACTGCTGCCCCCGCAACCTGACCCTTGATAAGTGGTGGAAAATGGATGGATGGATGGATAAAATGTAACAAAAATGGAACGATTCTAATGGAAACAGAGTGACAGGAGCTCTACAAATTTGGAACACAATTGGTCCATCGGGGTTGGGGGTCCAAAATCTCTAGCTGCCTTCCAGCTACAGCTGCACCCCTGCCGGAGATTTCCCTAAAGGCCTCCTGCCTTCAACTACTGCCGGATCTGCGATGCTGAGTAATAGCTATGAGCATGGTCTGAAATAGAGTCAGCTCACAAAAAAAGATGCTTTGCGTTAAGGTGATAGATATTCGGGTAACACTTTAGTTGAGGGGCGACAAATAATGCAGTAATACATGCTTAGTAAATGCATTAATTAATCATTAACAATGCGTTACTTCATTATTAATCAATCATGACTATTCATGTATTCTTTGCAGGAACGTCATTAGTTAGTTCATTAGTTAATCATTAACTAATTCATGTTCATGATTAGTACATCAGTAGTCAATGAGGTACTACAGAAGCAACAATTCGCCATGGTATCAACTAATAAAGTGAGATATAACCGGTAATTGTAATCCTGATCTGTTAATACTACAGCTGTGCTCTAGCACTGTCAGCTTTGTTAGTATAGAGGTTAGTGTCATCGCCTGTCAGTAGGGAGACCATCGTTTGATCCCCTGATCAGGAGGGCCACGTTTTTTTACACGAATACCTGAGAGTTCATTGGAAGCTCAGCCTAGCTGCATATATAACTAATCAGCTGTGTGTTTGTAACGTGCTATTTGCTTGACTTGTATATCACTTTAGACAAATGTATCTGCTAAAAATAGATGCAATTTAAAGGACACACGCTGTGATAAAAATGTACAACTTTTACCTTAGTCCTATTCTCATCTGTTTACATTACACAAATTTACTATTTTACTGTTTTACTATCTGTCCATTCGAGGTGCATCCATCCAGTCCCACTAGCACAACGCTTCCTACTATTACCTAGCACAACTGTCACACTAATAGCATTATTATTATCAGATACCTAACCAAGTTTCTTAATAGAAAACAATACATTTGGAGTCATAATTTGTGGATGACAAACAGAGAACAGAACGTTAGTTAACAGCTAAATGCAGGGACTCAGTATGATGTAATTCTACTGCTATAAGCAAAGAAGCAAAGGGTATCTGAGCCATAAATTGTTGTCATGACTTATTTTCTCACTTGCACACACACTACAGAATGCTGATATGTATCGAGCCGCAGAGGTGTTATCCTACGAGCAAAAACGAAAACCACCATTTTTTTTTACTCGCCGATGCGTGTTTACCCATCTTCAGCAGTAACAAGGAGATTTCATGCAGAGCCAAAACTCTGTTTTTGCACTGCGCGACAGTACTTTCTAAGTCCAAGTAGAAATAAATAATGCTCTTTGTATCAGAACCAAGTCTCTGGCTGAAATCAGAATCAAAATATTATAATAGTATTATGTAATTATAAGTAGTTCGACAAAAAATGCATGTTATGCCTTCACCGCACATGTAGAAGGAGAGCAATAGCGTGTCGTGTCACATGACCTGGCCACCTGACCTAAACCAGGCAAAAATGATTTTGGGGGAGTTTGACCAGAGGACTCCACATATGTGGGACCTCCTTCAGGAGAGCTGGAAAAGCACCCCAGGAGGCCACCTCAGGAAACTGGCATAGAGGGGACAGTAGGGTCAGCCAGTCCCTGATGGCTATTGGGGTCATGGGCGTTGCTCAGGGGACCAATGGTGGGATCACTTTGCTGACCCAAGGATTTGACCTGGCAACCTTGTAAGTCCAAACCCACAGGCCTGCCCCCCCCCCAACATTTCTTTTTTACTCTTCTGGTCAGTGCATAATTCTGTATATGTTATTTCATAGTTTTTTATGTCTGTAGAATTATTGTAAAATGTAGAAAATAGTACAAATAAACTATGGGTAGAAACAGAACGCCAATCTACACCAAACTAAACAGGCAACGTGCAGTGTTTTTACTAGAGTATGTAAAACCTGTTAAACTTCAGTTTAAATTACTGACAAACTATTAGCAAGTTAGAAGAACGAGCTATAACATCCCCCCCCATTCTGAAGTTCCAACATCATGCATTGAGCTAAGAGCTAACTAACTTGGTGTTCCCTAGTAGTGGGTGGTGATCACAAAAATTGAAAATTGAACCACAGTACGACCACACCCTCCAGAGCCCTGTAACTGCCCTCCCACATATTTTAACTGACACAAACAAACCCATGTTGCACTCTGCTCCTACGCGCTGGCATTTATGTTACACTCTGCTCCTACGCGCTGGCATTTGGGAGGCTGTCGCTACCTTTGGTTGATGCTGGACAAGTTTCTCAAATTTGAAACGGTAATGCTAACCGTTGGGATTTTTACTTTGAGACCAGTGACCATTTCATACCTAGTGAAAAGTAAAGATTGATTTGAGGGCCTGATTAAATAGTAATAGGCATTTTACAACCCTCCCCACCTGCTTCGATGCAGGATATCTATTAGTACTTAGAGTAGAATGAACTAGGGCAGGCTGCAGAGCATTCTCTTACAGAGCTCCGCAGCTGTGGAATACTCTGTAACTGGATGTGTGAGATTCGGGCTCACTCTCAATATTCAAGTCTAGACTTAAAACAAACTTAGCCTAGCTTATAAGTTCTAGCTCTAGGTAACCGCTCACTGCCAGTTAGGTCTACAGTGTACAGTGCAAAACTGGGTGGGTATCGTGCCATTGGCACTGTCAGTGCTGTCTCTCTAGCTTCACACGGGACTGCTGATGTTCAGGGACTCCCCATGGCTGCATTCCCACCTGCCTCTCCCTCCTACCTATGCTGCCATAGCTATATCACCTATATATCACCTTACATATTGCACTCACCTAACTATTTGCGCTGCCTCTAGTCCTCGCTACTTTGACTAACACACTTTTATTCTATATTCCCCCTACCCTTCCTGAGTTTTGCTTCCTGGAGAGGAAAAATAACAAGATATTCTGCCTACCCTGCTCCCTGCGATGCCTCTACTACCTGTGACGTCCTACCTGCCTGCTTGACCTTTGTCCCTGTGATGTCTCTCCTTCCTTCCCTATTGCTGTACCACTGTTCATCCTGCCATCAGAATCAGCACAAGCACCTGCCTGCCCCCTGCATTGAAACTCAAATATTACAATTTAAATTAGGCCTTTGCCATCCTTTTGACCTTCAACCTCATTTAACCTCTTCTGGTGGCCCCTGAAGGATGCCCCACTCCTCTGGGTTTGTCAGGATCTGTGCCAGTCCTTTCCCCTTTTGGCCAGCTGGTGTTGCTGGCCATCCTGACCCCCCCCGTGTTCCTTACCCCTGGTCTGGTCCCCCCCTTTCCTAGCCTGTGGCATAGCTCAGTGGGCTGAGCAGCTGGCTTGAGTCCCTGCAGCATGGGTTCAAGGCTGATCTTGGGCCAGTCTTTTGTTATTTTGTATTCATTGTTTTGTAGTTTTATAAGTTTGTTTCCTGTTCCCCGGTTTTGTT
>JAODKM010000628.1:0-10304 GCA_026780845.1 Petrocephalus sullivani
CTCCCCCCCTGAAGGCACCGTGCTTCCAGGGTTAGCCTCCAGAGGTCTTAAAGAAGATGGATATAACTCTGGAGTGATCTGGGCACTGTTTACCTTTGCCTGCTGGTTTTTGCCAGTGTGTCAGTGTAGGTGTGTGAAATGCAGAGGGCTGTAAAATGGGCAGATTTTTCCATCTTTATTATGACTAGCTACCGGACGGGGCCAAGCGCCAGTGTATAGAGCAGTACACAGTGTCACCAGCTCAGCCTAGTCCACTTGGACCATGAGAATGTGACATGGTTATGATGTTGTTTTTCTAAAGACCCCCCCCCCCGAAATGACAAAAGTGGCATAGGGCAGAGTCAGAAAGACATTAGACAGGAAGCCTCCCCCCCTCCCACCAGCGGCCGTGTTGCTTTTTGAATGTTCTGTGAAAACCGCGTTTGCTTTCAAGAGCAAGCACTAAAGGTCAGGCTGGCTGATATGTGCAATTTCATATGGCACTTTCGCTGTGTGAAAAAGTGGGTTAATTCCCCGCTATATAACCTCAGCATTGTTTATTTAAAAAATCCTTTGAACGCGATGGAAATTGAATGAGTGACAGACTTCAGCCGAGAGTCTGGGGTTTGTTTCATTCACATGTTCCAGCAGCGGAGCAGGGAGGAGCCGTTACTCAGCTGCTTTCTATGCCTTTCTCGCCCTGTCTGATGCTGCTCTCTCTGCCTTTCTCGCCCCGTGTCTGATGCTGCTCTCTCTCTGCCTTTCTCGGCCCGTGTCTGATGCTGCTCTCTCTCTGCCTTTCTCGCCCCGTGTCTGATGCTGCTCTCTCTGCCTTTCTCGCCCCGTGTCTGATTCTGCTCTCTCTGCCTTTCTCGCACCGTGTCTGATGCTGCTCTCTCTGCCTTTCTCGGCCCGTGTCTGATGCTGCTCTCTCTCTGCCTTTCTCACTCTCTGACGCCACAAGTGCCGTTTTCAGATGCAGGCCAGTAGAGATTCTAAATGTGATGGATAGAAACTTGCTGGAACAGCTTCCAGCATGAAAAAGCATTTGGTAGAGAGCCGCTGTAAGGGGGCATATGAGTGTCACTGGGCTCTTATATTTTTCATCTGACGTTCCTTGCTTTGTGATGGTGGCTTGCTGTTCCGGAAAAGCACTCACAGGATGGACGGCATGCTTTTGTTCTGTTTACCTTCTGAGGAATGGCCACTGGAAAGCAATAGCTGGCTCACCCAAGGTGACAGACAGCTGTTTATGCCAGCAGCAAACTCATTTCTGATGTGCTTCAGCTTATGCGAATAGCAGTTTTGTACGTGTGGCTGTCACCAGGGCAGCGGCAGCGGGGTAATGCTCACAGGGGTGCTGGAATGCGACGTGGGCAGCCCACTTCTGAGATGGCCTGAGAAGGCACCCTGGGAAGCTGATTGATTGGGGGGAATACCTGGCAGCCGGAGAAACTTGCACCCAATGCTGTCATTCTTTTAAAAATTTAACTAATCCTGCAGATTTTGCTGATGGTTTCTTCTCATCCCGCAGCAGTTCCAGAGCTAAGCACATTCTAAACACTTCGGACTGCTCTTGCGTTTAACAGCATCCTTGAGCTCACACTTTGTAGTGTGGAAATGAGACACTGTTTTGTCCAGGAAATCATTTGCTGACTAAATTTGCTGTCATGTAGTTTGGATGGGGTTGGGGATGGGGGGGGGGGGGCGAGTTTGCTTTCTGATAAGCAGTGCTTGCTGAAGAATGAGAAGACACTAGTTTATTGGTGGGATCGAATCCCTTGTTTGCTTTGTTGACAAGCAGAATCTTTAAAAGCAAAGATTTTAAAATGACAGGGGTTCTGAACTTGGAAATGTGTGACATGGTTTGATGGTGCATTAAATCATGCTTTTGTATGTTAGTTTTAGAAGTTTAAAGTGGGAAACCTTACAAGAACAAAATGCAGATGACTTTTTGACAATCACATATTGTTAAATAAAGCAGAATATGGTAGGAATATCAGCAGCAGCTAACATGCTCTGAGTAGGCAGATGAATCTGTCATCAACTATAACTTGACTCACTTGGATTTTTATTCTGCTGCATTGTTTTAAATCCTCCTAGCTGTCAGTACATTCTTGATGGAGCTAGGTGGAGCTTTCGATAATTCTTCAATAAATGGAGCGATCTGTGATGAAAAATACTTTGTCAGTTCATTTTCTGTGTAAAGTATTGGAGTATGAGGTAGACCTATGCTATGTGCAATGTTAATATTAACAGTGCATGTTATGCACATGTAATTGTTACATCTCAAAGACCACGATATTCAGCTGGGTGGAGATTAGGCTTGGGCAGCATCCAACTTTTCATAACGTCATATTGTCTAGGCATTATAGCACAGTATACAGTAACACTATCTTGCCAAGTCTTGTAAAATTCACCAAAGAGAGGTCATTGATAAGTTAAATTATAACAATTTTCAGGTACAGTCTCACATTTGCAAAGAAATATCCAGTGTTTTCTCTGAGGTGAACGAAAAATGGGAGTAACTGGGTAATGGGGTATATCGTGGTCATTTGGGTGTACTGCTATATTTTAGTTGAGCAAATTTTAGTCTGGGGGACCCCCTTTCAAAGATAGTGTAAAATGTACATTGGATTATGTATCGAATTTATTCTTTTAGTCATACCCTCAAGCTCTGCCCACCCAGGCAGCATCTCTCTTTTGTGGTATTTTAGATGCAGGCAGTTTGCAATCAAAAAGGGCAGGGTGTCCAGATACGGCTACGAAAATGAGGGAACCGAGGGGTCAGCTCCACCCATGCTGCCCCAGATTATCTACAAACATTTGCAAGAATTCACTTTCCTGCCAGAAAGGAAATCTCTCCTTGTCAAATCGAGCAGCTAGAATGGAATTTAATGAGGCAAACCATTTTTTTCATGCTAGTGTGACCATGCCTTTACTCTATCATTGGAAACAAAACTTGGCAAGTTTTGCAGTTTTAATGATCGTTCATTTTCAAGATTATCTAATATGTGTAAAAATTTGTAAAAAAAAAAAGTTTACAGTTGCTGCTTTTGTGTACGCTATGCTTGTGCGCTTTGAGCTAATAGTGTTGTCGGACTTGCTCATAGACAGTGAGGCATGTTTATCAGAAATGTAACAAGAGTGAGGTGGAGAAATGCAAGCAAGAACTGGTCATGAAAAGACATTCGTCTTCTGCTGTATGTACATATGTTAGATTTCATAGAGGTCATACTAAGCAAAACCAACAGCAGCAGTTTGAGAGGCACTATTAATAGATAACATGTTGTATTTGACAATAGTTTATTTTGGGTAAATTTTCAATTCCGTTTTTTGCTTTATAAATATCGTGGTATTTGTATTTTTTTCCAATATTGTGCAGCTCTAGTATGTAGCTAATTGTAATCTAACTGGCACTAAACACTTCAAGCTTTGCTACATTGCTTTATTATGGCTTCACTGGAGAATAAACATCAAATGTCACTCATATGTTGAGGTGGAAATTTTGCACAAATGAAAACAGATTCCGGTTTTTATCCAATGAACAAAAATACAGTTCCTGCGTCTTGCCCCTAACCCTGTAAGGTCCTTCCATGAATTGTTCCTGCCATTTGCTGTAATGTGCTGCTGGGCTTTTTTTTTTTTGGTGATTGGGTTGGGTGGGGGGGGGTGTACAGTATGCATTATTAAGACACTAGAAAATGGGCCTAAACCAGGAATGATTCAAAATCTCTATCATCCCTGACAGACTTAACTTCACCCAAGATTATCCAAAAATTGACTTGGATGCCTCAACGGTGGCCGGTGTCTCGGGCTGCTCGGCACCACAATATGATGATATACCTCAGCCCAAAATACAGAACACCGAGTAGGCGTTACTTTTCCGACGTCGAGGTACTGGTCTTGTTTAAGCTAGTTTCATGTCACAGATGTAGTCTGCTACAGTAAAAGCAGATCCCAATGTGTTATTCATGGCATTTTGGTTAAAATAATAATTATTGATCCCCTGCTCCGGTTTCCCCCCACAGTCCAAAGACATGCTGAGGCTGATTGGCATTGCTAGATTGCCCATAGGTGTGCATGTGTGAGTGAATGGTGCGTGAGTGTGCCCAGCGATGGGCTGCCCCCCCATCCTGGGTTGTTTCCGCCTCGTGCCCATAGTTTCTGGGATAGGCTCCGGACCCCCCACGACCCTGTTTGGAGAAGCGGGTTGGAAAATGGATGGATGGATCCCCGTAGGGAAATTCTCTTCTCATCTCCCCCAGCCTTGCCCTCCACGAGGGCCAGCCACCTCGTGCGAGCTGGGGGTTAGGGGCCTTGCTCAATGGCCCACAGACGTGCCAAGGCCGGGCTCGAACCAGCGACCTTCCGATCACAGGCACAGAGGTTTAACCCACTGAGCCACTCTGCTCAATTATAATATATATAATATTTATTTTTTACTTACTGCACCTATTATTATTTGAAAGAATATATTAAACTTTAGTTGTATTTATTTGAATGTGTAAAGTTTTTAATAATTTTTTTCATAACAAAATCTTTTCTTTAATGCAGAACTTCACTTACAAAAAAATCGTTAACTGGGATCGGCCAATAACATAGCAGTCGGAGCGTCCCTAAAAAAAAACATTATTTGATGCATTAAATTTAAATAAAATACAAACTAATTACATCTGCTCGGTCTTTTTCTTCCCCCCCGCACTTCTGCATAACTTCCATGTTGGTGCTGGTGCTTGTGGTCCTCCAGTCAGCAAGCTATCACTTTAATCGCCAACCAATCAGCAAGCTATCGCTTTAATCGCCAACCAGTCAGCAAGCTATTGCTGCAAGCACTTCCCCAGTAGTTTGTGTTTGAATGAAAAGTATCTAGTCTGGAGTAAGTAGAGGAACTACAATCGGACAGTGTCCCCGCGGTGTGAACACGACGAAAGTTTGTGGGAAAAAATTCCTGCAGTGGAAAAATGCCTATTAACACAAAGGTCCCAAGAGTGAAAAGCAAAAAGCATCTGTATCATACTGTGTGGTGGGGATTAGCACAACCACCGGGGATTACCGAAGTGACCAAAATCCAGGTAGAGCTAAGCTACAATTGGAGAACGGACAGAAGTTGTTCAAAATCTGGAATCGCCCAAATATTAAGATGTCTAAAGTTGTTTGGAAGGTATAATGCACCCATTGGTTGAATGCAAAAAGATATTTGTCAGGTATTTGATTCAGTTATTTCAGTTGGATCATATAAAATGTTTAGTTTCAAAAGTTATTCAGTGTTGAGGTTTCTTCAGTATCCTTTGTCATGAAGTTCTGCTCATCAAAGTAGCTGTATATGAGTTAATTAACTGTTTTTGACATTTGCTGCCGTCAAAAGACAATAGGATTGGTATTATTCTGTTTTCTGGTGGACAGGGTGTTGAAGAAATTGCAGTGGGCTTCAACCAGCAGCCGCCAGAATGTGCACCTTTTGCCCACAATGCTTTGTCAAATTTTTCACATTTTGATAGGAAATATTGATTGCCAAAAGTGAAGTAAATGAATTAGACTATGATATGGTCATGATAAAGGCCTCATTAGCTCGCAAAAGCACATGGTAGTTAGCACAGAATTTATGTTGGAGAATGCTGACACCTAAACAAGCAGTGGACCATCATACCTTCCTTGTTGTATGAAGAACAGTGTTTCCCAGGGTAGTTCCCACAGCATTGGACCAATTTAGTGGGTGCCCCAACCGCTCCTCACCCCTTTTTTCTGCATGGTGTGTAAGAAAGAGTCCTGATGTTGATGTTTGAAGGCGCTCCATTTAGTTTTTCTATAAGTACCGAACCTATCAATTCCGTCATGTATAAAATGGTTTCGGTTATTTTTGATGGTATTGCTTTTACAGCCTGCCCTTCCGGTTTGCCGTGCTCGCTGAGGCTTGTAGGCTACCAATGTGCATGCCTTGACCTGAGTGCAGACTCACACATGGGGTGACTAGTCCAGAAGCATCAAAACTTTCACCACTGCGCTTAATTGATAAAGAATGCAGCCGGAGTGGCTTCTGGAAATACTTTGTGCCAAATGAAGACGGTAAACAAGAGGACATGCAGGCTTGTGCCACCACACAATACTGCTAAAAAGCCAAATTTAGCTGAGCATCTAAAGGACTGACACAGGATGCAATAAAGTGTTCAGAGAGAGGCATCTTGTTTTTGAATTAATGAAATATTAATCTGTATTGGCCTGTTGTCATTTAAGTAGAGATGTTCATTTTTTTGCTACGTGCTAAAACATTTTTTGTAGTTGTCTTAATGCGGAGGTGTTTAACCAATGGTCTGCAGTTATTTTTACCTGTGGGTTGTGTTAGGCTCCTTATGGTCTCCTGAGGTCGTGTTGATTCCAATACAAACTTTTTTAGAGTCACGCAATTGTTTGCTTTGAGACACAAGATAAAGAAGGCATGTAAAAGCTATGTATCTGTCCTATTATACATTAAATATAACATCTAATTTTAATAGTGTTGAATTTTCACTGCATGTGGGCATCTCTGACCTTGATTACAGGGTGATTTAAATATTTTAATAGTACTGTACTTAATATTATGCTTTTACCAGCTATGCAATTTTTGATATAGTAACATGAGGTTACGATGGGTAGTGACCTTTTTTTTTTACTGAAAACAAAATTGCAATTGAAATAAATGTCCTGAGTGGCATTATATATGGTGTTGAGAATCTAATTTGAATATTGAGTATTGAATTTCATTACTTTGCATTGTATCTTAAGTTTGAAATGTTGGTATTATGACATCTCCATCACTGAGGTGTGTGCTAAGCATTCAGCCTGAAATTGTTGATGGCTGAAAAGCTTATGCACAGTATCCCACACAGAATCATAGCTTAATGTTTGCACTCCAGATTAAAAAAGGATACCTCATATCTAGGAATGTCACAATGCCAGACATTCTGGTAGTCAATACAATTACCAAGGAAACTCCAAGATTCTTTATACTCAGTTCGATACTAGCAGGGCTGAAAGCGTGCCTATGCCAAGCTGGTTGCATCACCACCATCTGATTGGTCAAAATGCATAGTTTGATTCTCACAGACATGCTAGCAGAAATTGAATATGCTAGCACAGAATAATGATGTGAATTTTATTATTATCATTAAGAACTGAAACTTCATCCATTCATTACTGTTTAAAAAGTGATCCCCAAAATTTTGTAAATGCCCCCATTTTTTAGATGTGTAGACAAAAGTTGTCCCCTAAATATGTTACAAATATCAGTATCAGGAAATGTTTCCTCAGCAGGCCTGATTAATGGCAGCGCGTCTTCTAACTTTGGGGGAAAGCTTGTTTAGAGGCAGGCTTTTTGAAATGAGCTATGATCGACCACATGGTCGACCACAGAGAGAGAGAGAATCTGCCTTCCTGATAACTGCTTCTACCTTTTGAGCAAACAACTCAGGATGGCAGTTTCCTGCTCAGGACCTCATACCAACATTCAAATGTGTGAAAACATATGATTCTTGATTGCATTTGTGCATTCCTTCCACCTTAGTCTCTCATGTTTGTATTCAGTGTCTTTTTTGTGGACGCTCCCTCAATGCATTGAGGTTTTGATTGAGTTTGACTCGACAACCCACTTGAAACATGGTCCTGAAACTGATGGTGAGGTAGCCAAGCTTGTACATTCAGCTGGATGACTAACTGAGAGTAAAGATTTGTGGTGTTGCATTTCATTGGATCTTTTTGGCACATACTGTACAGCGATTTCACATTGTTTAAACTTGCTGTCTTGTTTGGCTTGACACCAGAACACTGCCAGGTAACTGAGTGGAGGCAGTCATCTTTGCCACTGAAATTGTTAGCATGGCTCATACATTAATTAGTGCAGTGAATATAATTGCCTTATAGGCCATTATTCTCAAAATTACTTTTTGGTGTTATTATCAATTTGTTGCAAAGTAAAAATATTGTGCATCAAAGCTGTTGATGTTGTAATAATGTGATATCACTACCCATGACTACTCAGACAGGCAGGTCAAACAGTACTCCGTAAGACTGGGGATTGTGAGCACTCTTTGCACTCAGGTTTAAAGGAAATGTGCAGCTTTTGTAATTGTCCATGAACTGCACTCTTTGGGTATTTTTTTTCCCTCCTCGATTTTGCTTGGTTAAAACCTTTTAGGGCTGGTAGGTCGATCTTCGATTATTAGAACAAAATAAAAAATTTTATTATAGTTTTACATATTCGAAGGCAGAAATCCACATTTGAATTTTGGAAGATTTATGTAGGCAGCAGGGGTTGCATGACTTTTTTTAAGTCGACCATAATGTGATGAAAGTTGTCAGCTTCGACTAGTCGCTGATGATATATATATTTTTTTCTTTTCCCAGTCATTAATGACAGTAATTACAGGAGGAGGGAATGCTTTGCAACAATCTGTGTTCACTGACAACGGACAGCTCATACACTGAATTTACACAGAACTGCAAGTATATAAACAAGCCGCAACTCAGCTGTTATATTATACATACATATACGTCAAAGGAGTTGTAAGAAAGTATATGTTGAGTTAAACCGTATTATCCAGCAAACTATTGATCGTGATGAACAAAAGCTAAAAGGTCATGAAATAAAACAAGGACTAAAACTAACTTACTGGTTAAATTTCACTTAAAATCTGACATCCCAGGTGAAAAGAAACCTGAAAGCAATGGCTGCGTCCATCCACGTCAGACACTAAAAAAAATTCTCTTCCCAAAACGCAATGCTTGTTTCTTTCCATTTAAGTGCAAGAGAAAATACTGCAGTACTCATAAAACAATACACATTCAAGAGCCTGCAAACCGAATCACAGTCCTGCTCAGTCACAGTTTTTGTTTTTAGATCCTGGTTTGCGTGTAAGAACACATGGGCATCGACTTGGGCAGGATGAAGGCTCGCCCGCACGTCACGCATGTCACGTGATGGTATTTTCAGCCAGAGAAAAAACCCTCTCACTTGGTGTGCTGGTGTTGCTGTTCCCTTAATAAAAGAACAGTTCCCTGCGTCCATTCTGTGACTGTTGCATTCCTATCTGTCACCCACGTGACATCAAGCTCAAAACGTCATTGTGCTGCAGTAAAGCTGACCTGTTGACTAGTCTGTGCAACCCCTAATAGGCAACCAGTAATTCATCTAACATACGTTTCCTCATTTTTTGTTTTGCCTAATCACCCATGTCACTTAATGTAGGGTACAGGATTTGCCCCTAGTAGCAAACTTCTGTGAATTACAAAAACAAAATGGCTGAAACTAGCTATCAAAGGAACTAGTGAAATATATGAATCAGAGCTGCCCAAGCATAGTTGGATGTAGCCTACAGCATTTAAAGGCATGATGTCATTTAAGCTTTGAGCTATTTTAGGCATGTAAGCCTATGTCTGCTGTCTAATGTTAGTCGTTTGACCTTTATTTTCGCGCCACCTTTTTTGACAACTTTCTTGTTGCTGTTGGCGTTTCTGTCCTGTGGGTAGCTAAATAACGTGGTGTTGTCTCATCGTTTAAGATAGTAGCAGGCTAGCGGTGCAGGTTTCACCTTTCACATTCAGTAGCAAACAACTGGCAATGATAGGCTGGGGCTGTAGTGTAATTGTAAATAATAGCTGAATGTCTTCAAATGATGAATATTATGTTATAAACATGTGAATGCCTTTTAAAACGAGTTCCTCAGCCCTAATACCCATAATGACCAAATGATGCAAATGATCTTTCTTCAGCATTGCTTATATCTATCTCTGAGTACTCTTGGTGCCTTTGCGCTCTGTACCCTACAAAAAGGTGCAGTAACATAGGGTTGGGCTGAGTTTGCATACTCAGCCTGGCTGCTGTGACTGCTGACATGCTCCTCCTTCCTGTGCCTGTGTTTCCATGGCCCTTCTGTTGCTTTGCTTCAAATCTGTGTAGCAGCAAGAATATCAGCCAGGCCACTGGATTCACTGAAGTGCTTAATATGGGGTCTTCTTTACTTTCCTTATTCTCCTTCATTGTCATTCTCTATTACTGTTTTGTATTTTATTACTATTATAAATTGTCTGCTTCTAGTTTTAGTTTAGTTTAGTTTTAGTTTTTTTGGCCACCTGTTCCCCACACACAGCCCCTTGGGCTTCATACCGCCAGCCCTTGGCTCCTGTCTTTGCTCTGTTTGTGCAGCACCATGTCCTTTTATGGTACTGTGACGCATTGGCTAAGTGGGTAGCCCTCTCGCCTCATACCGCCAGCCTTTGGCTCCTGTCTTTGCTCTGTTTGTGCAGCACCATGTCCTTTTATGGTACTGTGACGCATTGGCTAAGTGGGTAGC
>JAODKM010000629.1:0-10302 GCA_026780845.1 Petrocephalus sullivani
TGGAAGCTTTAAAATTTGTCCCCTTTCTCCGTTTACCATTTCTCCCCCCCCCCCCCCCCCCCACCCCCCCAACACACATTCCCCCAAGTCTCTGAATCTCTTTTGCAGCTCACTGAGCTGAATGAAATATCTTTCCAACTTAATGATTTTTTTTCCATGTGGGAATGTTGCCATGGAAACAGCGATTCCCCTAGCCCCTCCTCCCCTCAGCAAAGGGAGCTGTCCACTTGGCAGTGGTGCTGAAATTTGCTAATTGCCATGTTTGTACATCACTTGTACTTGTTTTTTTTGTTGTTTTGTGAATTTTTTTGTTAATGCATTATGTTAAACAGCATATCAGCTTTTTATGCTTGATAATTCTTTCATAAAGCATCTGTGCATCAGAGCAAATCTCCCCGTTGGCAGAATAAATGTATACTAATACTCAGCCTGTGTTTCCCTTTTAGTTACTTATATTAAGTTACTAATATTAAGAGGAGACATCTGAGGCAAGGAGAATGACTGAGAATTAAGTCAAAAACAAAATTTAAATGAGTAATGCAAAAATAGATATGCAACAGAAATTTCACCCATGCATCATATAGCTGAGATGACAATAAAGATACTTTGAGTTATGTGCATTTGTCCCATGATATGTACATTTACATCAAAGCAGCAGCCCTCATGCTGTTATTGGCTACATAACGCATGTTATGGTTGACAAGGGCTGTACTCCAACTGAAGGGCCAAATTTAAGGGGACAGAAGGCCAATCACCTTGGTGCCCCATCATCCTACGGTAGGTCAGCATGTTTCAGAGGGTATCCAGGATATTTGTGATGAAAGATGGATAGCACCCTGCAAGTCCCAGTGTGAGAGAGTCAGAATATCAGAGATCAAACAAGTTTAAAAGACATGACAGGCATGAGACTAAGACAGCTGTTTCAGAGAGTTAACCAAAAAAATATATATATATGAAGAACACCTCATGGGAGTAGAGAAGAAAATGAAGAGAATGCAGCAGAGACGGTGAATATGATGTGATGGGCCATAGGGGAAACAGTAATTTATACTGAATAATGTGCAGCAAAGGTAATAACAAGCTTTACATTAAAGCATTATACTAGATTATAGAAATAAACATACATATCAAATGTGTTCTGCAAATGGAATGGGCTTCATAACAATGCATTTCTGACACATTAAGGTCTAATCACATACCCTAGGACCCAGAAATGTAGCTGCAGAAAAACCAAGGGAGAATAACTAATATATGGCAATATATTGATGTGTAAATACATGATACATGAGTCAGCATATGTCACCATGTGTGTTATGCATTAGCATGACAGACTGGTAAGAGCCAGTGTTTAGAGCAATCCCATTTGTTTTATTTCAACTATCACAGTCTCATTTTCACAAACATCAGAGTCATTCCTATTGTTCTGCCTGAACTAATTATTCTCTATAAAGAATCTTTTCTTTATTACTTAAAATTCTTTTTTTCACATCATCCAACAAAATTAACCCCAAAGCGCAACATAAAAAAAGAAATATAATTTTCAGATAGACAGTACAGTATTAACAATGTTATCTTCATGATTTCTCATAATCACAATTAGTGTTCCATTAGCATTGTTAGTATTATTAGTATTATGTTTGTCGTCTACGTTTTGCATCAGTTATTTAAACTAAATCAAGTTGACATCATTCATGCTAGTATAGCATGCAAACAATTTTTTTCACATTTTTAGTCATTCTGAACAGCACTGACACAGAACTGAGAAACACAGGAAATCAGTGTCCGTATCACACGGAAGGAGGGGAGATCGACAAGGCGGGTGAGACCAATCACACGACAAGAAAAAACACCGGGGGGTAAGAACACGGCAGAAACGCAGAGGCACATGAGGTAGAGAGAGGCCTGAAGACAGAGAGGAGCACGCGCACAGCTACACAGGAAGTCAAAGGTCGCTAAATATCAACAAGTACAGACATACAACTGCAGGTCGTTCGAGCGTCAAGGAGACAGCATGGAGAGAATGGGATGTACAAAAATCCTGCCATTTCATATAAAAATATATACAAGTCCAACCTCAAGGATGAAGCCCAGCTCTGAAATCACTATTATTATACTAAGTCAATCGATATTAGGTGAAAAATGATTACGAGAAGGTAAATCGGTCGGAAATAGTGCATATGCTAAATGCTTTTGTGAATCTTTACCTGAGCAATTTCTTACATTATTTTATCAATACATGAGATTCGACCGCAAGCTTATTCCATTACTTGAAGGCTCAGACCAACTCTGTACAGGTGGTCAGTGTGTCCTGTCAAGTTAACTCATACTACCATTACCCTTATTCAGCTATATCTGAAAGGTTGTCAAATTATCAATATAAAGTAACTATAGCAACAGCAGCTCTATGGTCAGAAAGATAGTGACAATATAGTATCGCACATATTTAACTGGAGTTTTTGTCAGGCTGTCAATTGAGCCTCAGATAGTAGCGATAACTTAAAAAAGAATGAGTCATTACCATAACACTGAGGATGGATAGATGATAGCTGCCTTAGGTAAATTAAGGAAACAGGAAAGCAGAAATTCCCATACAAATTTGAAAAAAATAAAGAAAGGATAAGTTAAGCTATGTTGACATAATCCCTCTTAATGTTGTAACTGCTGCCATGTAGCGTCAGTCCTTAACTATTCTTTAGTTATAGGCATTTCACTTTTGGGTTGGTGGGGGTGGGGGACAGTTGCCTTAGAAGATATTAATAATCATAAAAATCATAGACAATCTGAATGTATGCACGCTACCTGTCGTACATGTAGCTTAAGTAATTATAACGCACAATGTACAAATGTAAAATGGGTGGGGGCACTGTGAGGAATAACAGCTATCAATACAGAACACCTCGGTTCCCCTCCCGGAAGTAAATGTGTTACACATACATTTCTCGTCTCTGAGACACAGGGGACCAACATGACAGTTTGCTTCAGGAATTTGTGAATGATGTGCAGGGCTGTCGAGGAGGACACTTGTGTAGCGCAGGAAGTTGGAATGCCACACGAAAATAGCACGTGGAGACACTCAGCAGAGTGGGGGCACCCACGCAAACCCGAGCTAACGATTAAAAAAAATAAAATAAAACAAGGTTGCACAAAATGTAAGTGCTATTCGTTGTGGGGGAGTATAAAGACTCGATCCCCCGAAATAAAATCAGTCAGGCGATAACAAAGAATTGTACCAAAATAAATTACATTATCTAAACCCTTCTCAGAAGGACAATTCCCCCCCCCCCAGGTTCAGTAAATGCACAGAAATACAAGCGTGTTCCTCTCAGGCAACAATGTCCTTGCACCAAACCCACAGAAACACTCCCATTCGTCAGCTGAAAACTGGTAACATGCTTCAGGGTGACAAAGTCCACATTATGACAGTTCAGCTCTCAAGTTATTTCCTCGGCTATACCTAAAATATGGAAAAAAAGTGCCAGACATGTCTGGGCAAACTGTAGACCTATGACTATTTTTTTCCACTTACAGACATATTGTTAACCATGGAAAATGCCCTCAAGTTTTTCTAAAGAGACTAACAATCATGAAGAAATATAGCCAATGAGCACTTTGAAATAAATATTTTTAATTTTAATCCCACTTTCTAAAAAAAATTCAGAATGCTTCTTACAAATCAAGGAAGACACTTACTAATAAAACTAATAAATATGAAATGCATACATTTTGCAATATCTGTTAATATCAGTATTCTAAGTCTTTGAAACTGTTTGGGGTTCTGGATTGAGTTATTAAATGTTTCTGAAAATAACTTTCAGATTTCAATATTTAATTTAACTTTTTGTGAATGCCGACATGCACTCATTTAAATATACTGTGAAAAGCACATTGGTGTTTTTGGAATTCCATCACACAGGTGTGTTTAGATGCATATCCATCTGCTTTGCGCTCTGTGTTCTCTACGATGTGTCAGGGTTAAAGTACAGCTTACTATTGGTGTCTTCACAACATCTTTTCACTTTTTCGAGCTACAATGAGTGATGCAATTACATACACTGCTCCTTTAAGCTATTTTTAGACAACTGATCAGAGTTACTATTGTTAGTCGTAGAACTGCTATATAAGCTTGTCTTCTTTCAATTTCCTTTGGAAAATGTTGCAAAAAGATTACAGATGAAGAGAAAGGTCTGGAACTGGAAGGACGATGGCACCCAGGAGACCTAGAAGAGGAGGAGATGGAGAGGAATGAGGTGGGTGAAACCTGGAGCTCCAGGAACCCATCAATGTCATCGATCCACAATTAAGTAAATCAGACTTACAACTGGAACCAAATGTGTTGTGTGCAGTCCCCTGAAATTTGTATTTACTAGAGTTCATTGATGTAAATTGAGCTAATAATGAGCATGATTTGATAGGAAGTGACACTCTTAGTCGGACTAGACTTTGTTGCCTAAAATTATATAGCATGTAATTCTAACATCTGTGCAGGTAACGCTAACACATACTCAGGTAATGCCAACACTTGTTTACATAGCTCTGTCATCTGTTGCTGAAGGAACATTTGTAACAACATGCAAAAAATGACTTTTGATAAAAGTAACGTTATAATGTCATAATCTTTGTCTTCACATTAAACAAACTTCTAAATTAAAGCTCAAAATCACAACATGTACACTAAGAAATATCTGTTCATATAGCTAAAGCTAACAATGGCATGAATTGCTAAAGTTCAGCTAATACCGGCACAGACAAGTATGTAAATCTTTTGACAAGTGTTACAGCTCAAAAAGTTGTGATGTCTGCTTAGTGCAACAATGCACAGTAAACAGTCTAAAAATATTTGTGTTTATCCATTTATAGTAAATAGGAAAGCTATAAATACTCTGTGACGTGCAGAAATGGGTGCGTCTCGAACAAAGCTCAGCAATCCACATACATTAATTTCAGTTTCCTGGGAAATTAAAAAATATATATCTGAATTAAAACCATGAATGGCCTCCTGAGTTTTTAAATAATCTATGTTCAAGCTCACTGTTACTCATGACTGTGCCATGAAATAGAGAATGAAGTGATCAGAATGAATGACAGTAGGGGAAAGCAATTAAAAAAAGTATACCTCCAGTGAAAATGGAACCTTTGGAGTAATTTCTCTAGAAAATACTCCAGAAATTATTTCTCTAGAAGTTATGCAAATATAGATATCTGCATAACACACTGTCATCATCAATTCATATCCAGAATTCATACATAAAACTAGTATGACTAAAACACTAAGAGTGAACAATGCATATGGTTCTATCCTATTATTGAGGTGCCAAAGCTTCAGAACATCTGTTTGGAAAGAAGGATATTGCTTTGTTCACTAATTTCCACTAATAACTAATGTTTACTAATAACAACAGACTAAATTTACTACAGTTTCACTGAACTCGACTGAAGGATACCTATAGTAATGTGTGTGCATTTTTTTTTGATAATTATTAATAAACATTCTGCAGTATGCAGCAATATATTTTGTTGACTTCTACCAAGCTTTTTTTAGTTGCTCATGAATAGGCAAGCTGTGTAAACACAATATATCCCCTATAAAGCCATGGCTGTACCCTTCAGATGGGAGAAAAGCCACACTGAGAACAGTGCAACAGTATCAGAAGACGTGCAGCACATCCAGTCCGACCCACACAACCACCACAAATTCTTCAATTTACCTTTTTGTGAAGGAGGCATGGTTAAAGGCCTGAGCACAAGAAAACAGTGACCTCTGGGAAGGACTGTCTCTGTTATTTATGTTATTTGTTCGGGCTGACAAGAAAGATAAATATAACATCACAGCCATTAAAAGGCTCTGTGGCCACATATCATTCCGTGTAGTTGGACACAGCACTGACTCTAATAAATCAGGCCTTCTTAGTATAATTCTGAATACACAACATACATCCAGCCTAAAAGGCACCGCCCCTTCTGGTGCAGTGCTCTTAATCGTTGCCCTGCTTCACAGCAGGTGCTGTTAACATGAGCATAAGGCCAAGAGGAAGTGGGGCTCACAGCTCTACTCGGAATGAGGGCTGTCCACAACAATGTGAGGCTTGGATGAGCTCCCGCCAGTCTTCGGCACGAAGGTGCTCATCGACTTCTCCTGTTTAGAGAGAGAGGCAAGCATGCAGCTGCGTTTACAGGGTTTCGATGGAGCAAGACGGAGGGGAAAAACAAAAACGGAAACAGCTAAAATATATTGACAGGGAAGGTGAGCTACAGGTATAAAAATTACTTTGATAAATAAAATTCAACATTAAAAATTAAACAAAGAAATATTTGCAAAAAGAAAATTGAATTTGGTATTTGTATAAGTGTACAGCAGTGTTTCTCAACCCAATCCATGATTTTGCTCCCTCCCAGCTCCCTCCCCAACAGTCCACATTTTTGCTCCCTCCCAGCACCCATTAGGAGGCAAAAACATGGACTGCCTGGGGGTCCCCAAGGACCGGGACGAGAAATGCTGCTGTTCAACAAAAGGGGTCAAAATGTGAAAAAAAAAAAATAAACGCATATTATTATGGCTCTAGTATATGTCTTCATTATGTTTATTACGTTATTAAATTTTATAATCTTATTTTTATATCGATCAGCAATAATGCAACAGTAATTGATTTAAAACTATACGGAGTTAATGTGAACTACAGGCCATTGTAGACATAAGCTGTGTACCTCCATCAGCTGGTGCCAGTGCTCAATGGGCTTCCTGGGGTTGGCCAACATGGCTGTCCAGTGCTCCCTGCCAGGTCCCTCGGCGTCGCTCCCGACTCGGCACATGCCGATAACCTCATTGTGACCGATGCTAACGCAGATAAAGAAGAGGGGACGTAAGACATATAACAAAAAAGAGCAGGGATATACCTCAGAACTCGGCAACTGACAGAATTCCACACCTGTTGTGATGTGGTTAGTGCTCTATGTGGTTAGCACTCTATACTCACCTATTCCCCTCTTCCAGGCACTAGTGTCATTGTAACCACAAAGTGGGCTATTTTCAGACAGCATGAAATGAAACTTACCCCCGGTGTAATTATCATGCTGAACACTGTACAACACATTTCATGGCTAAGTTGGGGATACCTTACAAATGACTATTTGCACTGCTTTGAACAGAGCCCTGGTCCCCAATTATCTGCATAAAATATTAGACAGGCAATATTAACTATGCTCGTTAGTGGTTTTTATTATGGACTCTTCGCTAGCATGCAGTCAGGTTTAGGTATATTTACGCCGCATGCTATAACTTTTTTCTTTAGGAAATGTAGGCTTTTTAAACGAAACCACAAAGAACTGCAACAGTTGCACCAGAATATGTATTTTGCTATTAATCATAGTAAACAACAGAAATTTACAATATATACTTGTTAAGTTAATACGTCAAGTTAATATACAGTACATATACTGCTTATTAATTCTGATCTGGAGCATTTTCTTTGGTTCAGTTACTTTCTTACTGCTAGAAAAGGTAGGTGCACTTGATTTTTCCCATTAGGGCTCGCTGCATGTTGGGCTCAAAATGTAACACATTAAACCAGTGGTTTTCCAAAAGACGCCTCATAGTTGCCCACTGCTTGGTAATTACTTCCATTTTCTTTCACAGTGGAGTCTCAGCATAAATGAGTTTGAACTGATTTCTTCAAGCACCGTGTCTGGCTTCCGTCAGGTTGCTCATTCCCCTTAATGTATATTTAAGCAGTCATTATGAGAATTGGATTAAGGAATCAGGGGGGAGTGGGATCATTTAGAATGGGAACTATCTCATATTTCTACAAATTTTTACACTTTGGTCTGTCCACTGCATGCTAATATTGCGTTTGGGGGTTGTGGTATTTATGTGGTTATGGGGGGATATTTTTTTAATGATGCTCCAAACCCTTTAGTTTAATAATACTCACACAGTATAAACCCTCCAAAGGTTCCTTCTTCTCAATGACATCAATCACGATCATAATATTTTGCTGTTATTTTGGTGTGGCTATGAATTGTACAGCTATTTCCAGATACACAGCCCAGCATAATTATGCAGCCTGGTATCACTCTTTGAATTAAACACCCAAGTCCCCAGGCAAGGCGAAACACTCAGTCTCCCGCTTTAACCTGTGCCATCATGGCATAATGGACTAACAGAGGCCCACAATGCAGCGGTGCAAATATACAAAACGTAGAAAAGGAAAAATGTGTTAATACTGAAAAAGCCCAATTTTCATATTAATGTCAATTGAACTGTTAAATAATAACCAGAGCTGTAAAATAACTATTTATTAAATTTAATTAATTACATTACAGCTAATGATTTTATTAAAAGATACAATAGAGGGATCCCATTAGAGGAAACTGGCTCATCACACCACATAATTCAGTGAGACAAATTACATAAATAATTTCAGCGGATCCTCCAGTGATCTGGTAAAGCACATGACTTAGTCTTAACTGCTCTTGGGGGGCACATCTTTCAATCACCTATTCAGTTATTCCATATTGGAAAAAATACAAAATGACAGATTCCAATGAATAAGGTGCCACTGTTTTCTGATTCAATAAATAAATTTAATTTTGGACCTACAGTCCCCATCTAATTATGGTGGAATACTTTCTAATAAATGGGCATCATTCTTTCCAATCATCATCTAGTGCTGAAGTATTTTAATGAATCTTCTCTACACTGTTTACTTACCAGTCATAGTCCATTACTGCTATGATCAGAGAGACGTTGTCGATGTTCTCATTGGGAATGTCAAAGACCAATGCCTCATTGTAGATGGGATTCAGCGTGTTCTTCTTGGTGGACGTCTTCCTCTTCTTCAGCCTACGGCCATCACAGATCAGAGAGGCTTTCACATAAGGGTCTAACAGGGAGAGCGAAGGAGAAGAAAATCACAGAATATTTGGAAGAACTATCATAATTATTGGATGAGTATTTATAACATACAGGTTAACATCTTCAGATTTTTTATTGTGGAATTCCATGCGCAAAGAATTACATTTTCTGTGGAATAATACTTGCGATTGATAGAATTTGAAGAATGTAATTTTTAGAACGTTTAGAATGTGATTTGCCAGTAATAAATATAAGTCGTGCCACTCTCTGTAACAAATGTATAAGTCAATAAATATTATAGATAAAAATCTCTATAATAAATTACTAAATTACCATGAGACCAGGACGAAGAATCAACTGGCATGAGTAAAGCCAGCACAATTGCCAAAGTAGTGCTGATATGTCAGAGAGTAATCGCTGAGGGCCTGGCTAACTACCTGAAAAGCCCGTGAGGTCCATGGCCTTCAGGTTGGTCGCCTTGATGACAGTGGCAGTGAGTCTCCCTGCTGTAGGCAGGTAACACAGGGAGAAATTCAGCTCCCCCAGGTCTGCTCTCTCCTGTTGGAGGCAGCAATGTCCATTTGTCATTGATTTTAACAGTTTAGCTGAGGTTTTTATTAAGACTGTCTTGCGAAGCTTTTTAAGTCCTTGTTTACACTTGGATTTAAAATGCGTCGTGGGCAAACGGGTCACAAGTAGACAGCCAAGACACATAACCATTTACACCTCTGTCTATCATGCGTCTCCAAGGTGTCCAGCTCACCACTTGTGATTTTGTTACTGCCCGATACGCAATCATTGTGAAGTCCTTGTCAGGGATGCATTAGGACGCATTAGCACTTACACTGCAAAAAATACGTGGCCAAATCCGGCCCAGACCACCTCAGGAAGTGTTTTGAGTGACTGGATCACAAACCCTCTTGGTGGTCGTTTATGGTTGTATTTAGCACTGTCCACTTATGATCCAATCTCAAAAGACACATCTTAAGACCAAGTGTAAACAGGGCCTTAGACGACAGGAGGCCCGAAGCTCCTGAAGCTTTCACACAGAAACAAGAGCAAGGCCCAGTCTGGGATCAGAACAGTCCAATTTCATACCATATGCTTATATATGCATATGCATTACACTGTCTCAGGCAGTACATGGATAAGGGTTCCCGTCCATTACACTATGGATAGTCTGGAGACACCGTTTCACCTCAACATGTTTTTGGACTGCAGAAGGATATTCCATGTGAACACAAGGGGAGCAAACTTCACACCCACAGAACAAAGGGTGGGACAGCCTCAACCCTGCAGGCGTGAGGTAACAGTGTGACAGAGCCACTGCGCCAGGAATAACAGAGATATTCCAAGAGTCAAATCTGCCAGCTTCCGAGGATGGGACAGGTGCTCTGAGATGGGCGGGGTTATGGGGGGTGGGGGGGGGGGGGGCGCGCGTCCCGCCGCCCCCC
>JAODKM010000631.1:0-10284 GCA_026780845.1 Petrocephalus sullivani
CACAGTGGCCAGAGGGAATTTAAAAAGTGGGTACATTGGGAATGACAGGTACGGCACAGTGGCCAGAGGGAATTTAAAAAGTGGGTACATTGGGAATGACAGGTACGGCACAGTGGCCAGATTTTAAAAGCAACGTTTTTATATGCTTGGAGCTGCTAAATGGTTTCTCTTTGTTTTTAAAACAATAACAATATCGATCTATTCTATTCTATTCTATTCTATTTTACTAATTCCTCTTGCAGAACAGTGGCCAGGTCACTACATGATGCTGGTGAAGGAAAACTTGCTGCTCCAAAACACTGCAAAGTGGCTCCGTGACATTCAGAACTGGTGACTGTGCAGGCCACGGGAGATTCTGCAGTGAGTTGGGCAGCTGTAGGTGTATGTTTTTTGAATACATTCCAGGTTATTATGCAGACATTCCTTTCAGACAGCTTCCTCTTGCATCCAGTTCCTTCTGCTGAATGTGGTCCATCCTATGTAGTTTTATGGCAACCTTACCCTGGATACCATGGCTCTTGATACACCACAAAGACTTACTGTGCTGGTCACCAATGTACTAGTGGGACACACACCTGCAATTTATCCTCTTTTGGTCTCCCACTATGTTGTGTAAATTGCAATATTTTATGTACAGCTTTGCTGTTGCTCTGCTAATTCACCCTTCACTCTCTGCTCATACTGATTGAATGTGCAATCAGTGAAGACTGCCTCTGAGTTTCTACCTTCAGGCCATAGGTACCGTAATCCAGCCTTTTCTAGAAACAGGGCAAAATGATCATTTATACCACAAGCGATTAACTTCTTAAACAAACACCTGAACGTTAACGTCGGGTCTTGATTGTTGTTCTGTGTCTGTTCAGCGAGCCTGAACTGTGACATTTTATTTTATTTTTATTTTATAATGAATGTCTCTTGCAAAACTGAGATTTTGGACTGATGCAATGTGTCTGTGTGTCTACTAGTCTACATTTTTTTAAAAAGATCAATACTACATTGTGTTATGACTGGTGTAACATGTTATGCATCAAAATGTCTTATGTATTTTCCCTGCTTGTATCGTCTGACATGTTTTATTCACTGAAAAATAAAGTACAATAGGACAATAAAGTACCTCTATCTATCCATGCCGCACATGCATAGGTGAGAAACCTCAAACACTATTGACCAGATGTTTCAGTTTCATTGTATATACCTCCTGGAAAAAAAATCATCCTATTTGATTTTGCTCTTCTTCAGTATTCTACAAAGTCCTTTTGAATGATTACTTGTGCCAGCGCTTTCAGGAAAATGGTCTGGTACCTGGTCATCATTATTCTAAGAGGAGACTCCATAACGGAGCATGACCTGGAATGATAGAGGTTGATGCGCTGGGTTCACACACTTTTTATGGGCCTCTTGTAGATAGTGATGAGGGGAAGTAGGGAGCTTCTGGGAGTTTGCACTTTGGGAGGTGGATGCCCTTGTGTCAAATGGCCTCTACCACTTCCATGACTCTGAGCACTTTCCCACTGCAGGAACCTTTTTCCGGAAGCAAGAACTTGTCGTGTTCACATGCAGGAATACACATTGCACCCAGTGGTGCAAACATGAAGGTGGTGCCATGTATCCGGATGATGATCCACCAATACACACATCTGGAGCCAAACATAACCCACAGGTAAAAACTAATTGCAGACCATTCTCTTAATGTGGAAATGTTTAACCAACTGCAAAAATGTTTTGACCCGTAGAAAAGATCCAAAAATACATCCAAACTTCAACTACAACCCCAATTCCAAAAAAGTTGGGAAATTATAAATAAAAGCAGAATGCAATAATAAGGAAATCTCATAAACTCATATTTTATTCACAACAAAACATATGAAAAAGATATGAAATGTTTACCCTGAAAAAATTTATAATTTTAAGGAAAAATGAAGGTAATTTTGAATGTCATGGCAGCAACACGTCTCAAAAAAGTTGGGACAAGGCCATGTTTACCACTGTGTGGCATCCCCTCTTCTTTTAACAACAGTCTGTAAATGTCTGGGCCCTGAGGAGATCAGTTGCTCGAGTTTTGGGAGAGGAACGTTGTCCCATTCTTGTCTGATATAGGATTCTAGTTGCTCAGCTGTCCTAGGTCTTCCATGCCGTATTCTTTGTTCCCAATGGGTGAAAGATCTGGACTGCGGGCAGGCCCGTTCAGTACCTGGACGAAGCCATGATGTTGTAATTGATGCAGTGTGTGGTTTGGCATTGTCGTGTTAGAGAATGCAAGGTCTTAACTGAAAGAGACATCATCTGGATGGGAGCATATGTTGCTCTAGAACCTGGATACGCCTTTCGGGATTGATGGTGCCTTTCCAGATATGCAAGCTGCCCATGCCATATGCCGTATGCACCCCCACACCATCAGAGATGCTGGCTTTTGACCTTAACACTGACAACATGCTGGGTGGTTCTTCTCTTCTTTAATCCAGATGACATGGTGTCCCTGGTTTCCGAGAAGAATTTCAAATTTAGATTAGTCTGACCACGGGATAGTTTTCAATTTTAAATTAGCTTTGGCCCAGAGAAGACGTTGTCACTTCTGGATCATGTTCAAATACGACTGATTTTTAACTGGCATCTGCGGATGGCACTGCGAATTGTGTTCATTGACAGTGTTTTCTGGAAATATTCCTGAGCCCATTTAGTGATTTCCATTACAGCCTGTTTATGATGCAGTGCTGTCTAAGGGCTCGAAGATCACAGGCACCTAGCATGGTTTTTCGGCCTTGTCCCTTCAACACAGAGATTTCTCCAGATTCTTAGAATCTTCTGATTATATAATGTAATGTAGATGATGATATATTCTACCTCTTTGCAATTTTATGCTGAGGAACTTTTTTTCTGAAATTGCTCCACTATTTGTTGATGCAGTATCAGGGGGATTGGTAACTCTAAGATGCTCTTTTTATAGCCAATCAGTGATTGGCTTTTTATAGCCAATCATGTTACTGACCTGTTGCCAATTGACCTAAATAGTTGCAAATTGTTCCTCCAGCTGTTGCTTTTTTGTACCACTAACTTTTCCAGCCTCTTATTGCCCCCCTCCCTTATTGCCCCCGTCCCTTATTGCCCTGCCCCAACTTGCTGTCACGTGTTGCTGTCATGAAATTCAAACTGAGCCAATATTTTTCATGAAGTAACAAAATGTCTCTGTTTCAACATCTGATATGTTTTCTATGTTGTGAACAAAATATGGATTTATTAGATTTCCATTTCATTGTATTCTGTTTTTGTTTACAATTTGCACAACGTCCCAACTTTTTTGGAATTGGGGTTGTATAACAGGCAGTTTATTATTTCATTAATTAAAAAATAAGAAACCTCTAGATCAGGGCTATTCAAATCACGGTCCTCAAGGGCCAAGCCCTGCTGAGTCTCCAGCGTCCTTTACCTATGAAACCTCTGTGCCCAATCAGAATCAGCGATTATTAGACTAACTACCTGGGAAAACTGAAAACAAGGCCTGGATTTGGAATTGAGGGCCAGATTTGAAGAGCCCTGCTCTAGATCACTCCAAACTCTCTGTTTTGTGTTGTGTGTGTGTCTTTTAAATGTTTTGATAATTCAGGTTAGGACTAGCAAGTTTGGATAATGGATGGATGGAATACATGTTGTTTGCCTTCTGGTCAGTAATGTTCATAACTTGCATACAGGCTTGCATGTCCTGCGGCTTACTGTCTCCATTTGGCACAAAGCCAGTGTGTTTCTAGACGCCACTCCAGCTACACTCTTTATCGATTAGGCACCAAGGAGAAAGCTCTAATGTTTCTGAACTAGTCATCTTAATGACACCTCATGTGTGAGACTGCACTCAGGTCTTGACATGCGTATTGGTAACTTTCGAGCCTCAGTGGTCAGAGAGATCCGGAAGCGCAGGTTGTAAAATCGAAACTCGAAAAATTACTATTGATTTTTATACACACATCTTGCATACATAATTTTTGGTACTTCGATACTTTTGATAACACTAATCTGAGCTTTACAAAGATGAAAGGGAACTCCAGGTAGCTAAACTAGAGACAAAATGTGATTTTATCCTGATTCGTTGTCACTAAATGTTTTTCTTAACTGATGTGAATTTACGATTCTTGTTGTTAGATGGTTTTTCTGCATTGAAATAAAATAAAACACCAAGTTCAGCTGACTTTGTTGATTGTCATGCCTGGTTTTCTGTGTCAACTTCTTCAACAAACAATGGTCTTTGATGGTAGAAGCAATATTGTTTGGTAGTGTAACTGCTTTGTGTCAATTGTCATAAACAGTATTTTTTTTATATGATAATATATAGAAAATTGAATGTGGAATAAAATGTAATGCTCTGTTGCAATGCCATAACATGTTTAACAGTGTTTACAGATGTGTTTTCAGAATATGTCATGCTTGATATTGCAAAAACTCATACAATTTAAAGATAATCTTAAGAAAAGATTTCCGTGTGATATATTAATACGACAATCATATTTATGAGTACACTTGCATGCACAGTACATGCATAAAATATTTAAGATTTATTCTTTTGTGGTTACACCTTTCATGTTACATCGAGGCACGACTGATGTTCGATTAGGCGGCTTTCAGGTTATGGGAAATTTATTCCAAACTTAACTCAAACACAATTGTCTAAAGTGACCACAAGGGGTCTAAATAAAGGCAGGGAAGAAACACAAGAACTAACCAAACTTGAAATAAACATGATAGTTTACAGTAAACAAATTATAAAGAGAACGGGGTTTACAGCAGGGAACAGCTTAGGAAGTAAAATTTATTCATATAGCTGCATTGATCCCAAAGTACTTTACAACATCAGGAACAATACACAAAACATAATGAACAACCCATATGAACAGTATAGATTAACAAAAATAAAACATAAAAACAAGACAAGCCTTGTTTCTAGTTTCTCAAGTCATCACTTAGCCGACTATAGCACAAAAATAGGATGTAACGTAAGACAAGGAATAGCAACAGCTGAAATGTTACCATGATGCATTAAATGATTGTTTGAACAAAAATACCTTAAGCGGCTTTTTAAAAGACTACACATTGTCTGCACTTCTCATAGACAGTGACAATGCATCCACAGATTGGGAGCTAAAAATCCAAAAGCTGAGTCACCACAAGCTTTCAGGGTGTACGTGGGACACTGAGCAACTTTTGTTCCAATGATCTTAAAGCACGCACAGTACAGATGTCAGGATTGGTCCCTATCTTGTCCTGTTCATCACCTCCCCGTTTGGCCAGCAGGTGTTGCTGCCCATCCCATTTTATCGACGTTTCCCACGCTTGTTCTGTTCACCTGCTCCCAAGGCTGCATAGCTAAATGGGCTAAGCGGGTGGTTTTGCACTAAGCAACCCTTCCTCGTATGTTTGAACTTCACTCTGTTGGAAATTTTGTTCTTATATCCTGGATTCTGTTTTAATAACCTTGCTTACGATGTTGTAGTGTATCTCTGTTTGGACATTTGTTTTGTACGTTTGCTATCCCGGATTGTTTTCTTATTTTTTTCTCTTTTAACCTAGCTGTGAATAAATGTTAGGAATTCAAAACATATTACTTTTAGTGTTGGCGGACTCGGGGGAGGGGGAGTTCAGTGCTCCAGAGAGCCCAATTGACTGCCCCTCAAATAGTAAAAATAAATGATTGAGGTTGCCATAATATATTAAGCTGTGCCCTCTAGGGCAATAGAATTTAATTATGTGTCATAATGTGTGCCCTTCTAGCAATGTTGAGCATCCATGTTGTGAAGTCGGATTTTTTGCCACTGTCCTTTTAATAACCTGAGTCTGCCACTCTTAGTTTACGGGGCTCCAGACTGCCACCATTTAGTCACATTTTGGGACCATTTTTTGGGGACAGTATGACTACATTTTATAACTGGTGCAACAACTTGCCATTCATCACCATTCATCAAGGGTTAATGCATTAATGCATGCATTTGTACTTGAAATTATTTCACGGTTACGAACCAGGAGTTATGGATTTCAAAATATAGTGGAAAGTGCTTCTAGTAATCATGGTTATAGTTATCTACTACTTATATGGATCAAAAACCTTTAAATAATTTGCTTATAGTAATCAAGTAGTCTGCTTACAGTGTTAATTTTTTTTACACATGACAACATACGGAATGAATGAAAACGATGGTAATTGTTTACTTTGATAGCCTTACTTTGCCTTGCAGTAACCTCTCTGCTTCTAGGTAGCTACCCGAGGCCAGGGTGGTAGGAAAAAGAGTGGCGATTCTCCCAGGAGGGCCCATTGTAAAAAATGGAGGAATTTCTGGCCAACTTCCGGGTAATGGGGACAGCGAATAGTACCAAACATTCATGCCATAGAATCACATTTGCCCAGCACTTTAAGCTGTATGTTGACAAAATAGCCGATTTTAAAATCATTTAATGCATTAATTAGTCATTAATATAGTAACTACTGTTATTTTGTTTTTATATGAGCTCAGCATTAACTGTTTGTTAATTAAATGTTTATTTTAATTAATGTTTATGACCAAAGGGCGCTTAGCCAGTTATCAAAGCTAACCATCCCATTTCACTGATGAGTGATGCTGCCAATTTAATTATCTTTTTATTTTTTTATTCCTGCAATAAATACACAAATGTCAATTAGATGGTAATCTACCTCAGACATAAAGAAGGGGGGGGGGGGGATCTGTTATAACGATCATTCTGTAGATCAATGATCACTGGTTTCCGGAATAGTGTTGCTTTTTAGAATACAGTCAAAATACCCTAGACTTTATTATGTCTGGACAGTGCAAAAAATGTTGTATTGTCTGCTGCTTTTCAATATTGTGGTTATATATGACCAAAGTTATCGTCTTGATTTGGAAATACTTGTTGTTAGTTTGTAAATTGCAAACTGTTAGACCCATGTACAAATGTGTAAGCCAAATTTGTAGTAACCGTCGTTTAAGAGGACATGATACATGTCTGACAGCACAGCTGTGGAAGGAAAATAGAGCTCTGGAAAAATTAAGAAACCAGGTTTTATTCTAGTTCTGGTGGCAGAAGGGCACACTGTACGACCGATTTTTAAGACAGCAGTACGCATGAACAAGGTGAAACAGGAGACATTGACAATGACCAAAAACCAGCCAGGTAGAGGGCTGAAGCGACATTCTAATGCCAGCCATGACCATCAACTTATTCAACAGACTCATGAAATGGAGGATTAGAACAGGACGGGCATACCATCCAGTTTAAGCAAGTTAAACAGAACTGTAAAGTATTACTGACATCAATGGTGAACTAACATCCTGGATTCAGAGTCCAGTTGTTAGCCTTATTTATGTTAACCTGAAACACTCTGTTTTTGTTTTAACAAAATATTGAGATTACATAATTGCTTAAAGTAACCTTTGCTGTAAAAATACTGTGCCCACAGTATGCCCGCAGTGTGGTGTCCACAGCCTGCCTAATGTGCCAGCTTCCCAGTATGCCACGCTGTGCCAATAATGCCAGCTTTGGGGCCTGTGTAAGGCCACTGGGGCTAGCCCACTGGGGGGTACTGAGCAGGCCCAAAATGCATGTGTGGGCCCCCATTAGGACCCAGGTGGGGCAGCCCATACCCAGCCCAAAGTGTAAGCATACTGTGGGCTTGCTGTAGGTCCACAATAGGCTTCATGGGGACTGCTCTGAGATGGTTTAACTCTTATCTACCGGGCAAGATCATTCCAAGTGCAGGTAACAAGCAGTGTCTCCCTAGGTTGAAACCTTGGTCCCCTCCTCTTTTCTCCTCTTTCCTTCATTCGTCAGCTGTGTAAGGCCAGTCTCCTAATCACCTGGGTGCTACTGCGCCAATGACATTGAGCTGTTCCTGACCTTACCTTCTGATGATATCAGGTCTTGGCATTTCATGCAGCCTGAATGATCACCTTTCTGTAAGAAAAACTCTTAAAAAATACAGTTAAAAAACGCTGTTAACAGTGACTTTTTACGTTAAATGCTGCAAATCTCAAGGTGGGATACTGTAATACTGTAATGCTTTAAGGAGCGCAGACGTTTCAGTTAGTGGCTGTAAACATTTACAGCATGATGCAGTATTTTCAGCTTCCTCAGGAGGAACACATCTGAACATCTTTTGAACAGTAGCATTGAAAAGTGAAGTCAGCATTCATCCAGCAATAGTGCACAGTAGTGTTAAGATAAGAAAAATTATATTATATAAATGAAATCATATTAGAGCATCTGATTAGCTTATTTTTCAGATTCACTTTTCTTTTTCGCTTAGCCTATATATTTGCTTATATGCTATAGACCTAGTGACAGTTTTCAGGGCAGCATGTGAAAGTTTAAGGATCTTATCTCTGTGCTGTATGTAAAATTAATGTTAGATTTTTCAAATTAGCAGGTATAAGCCAGTTAACTGTGTATTTAATGAAGCTGCTTTGTTAAAGTGGCTATTTGATAGGTTTATGGAAGGGTCATGGCTAACAGTAAAATTCAGTGCTTTGCCTCATGCTTTTGGCAGTGAATGGGTCCTGTGATCAAATATTAATAGTGAGTCTGTGCCATATTTCACCATTCTGTCAATTGAGCAACGAAAGGTATTTCTGGATGCTATGTATGGCTAGTTGGCTTTTTCGATTTTCAGAGATATTTAATATTCTCACACCCTTTGACAAAACTAAGGCACAGTGCTTTTTTATAAAAGGGAATTTTGTATTGTGCTGTATTGTACTAACCCTAACCCTAACCCATATGCAATGGCAATGTTAGTGTCATAAACAAATAATTAAATAAAAATAAATAAATTATAGGTGGGCCAAAGCTATACTATTTTCAGTTGCTTTAAACTTTTAACACCGCGTGTTAAAATAATAATATGTCAGGTGGCAATGACCAAGACAGTGCTAGATGATGCATGGTCAGCATTGAAGACAAATTGTCTGTGAAGGCATCAAATCAACCATCACCATAGGCCTTACTACATTGTTTGCCACCTTCTTTAAATTCCACTTATGGTATGAAGCTGTTCGAATGTGGGAGCTTATTCAAAGTTCTTGACTTCTGCTGATCCAACTCAGAGACATATAAAACACCTGGCCATTTTGCTACTTTTTAAGTGGATATACCCTTATGCAATGTAATTGACATAATCTTTATTAATCTCATTAACCCTAACAGGATTTTTCTTTCATTAATCAGAGGCTTTCTTATTGCACTTCCATTTGATGTGAAATTTCTCTTCATAAAGCAGATTCCATTCAAACACTGGATTTATATGCACCATCCAATCAAAACATTATAATCAGTCCCCAGTGGTAACGGTGTAGTAATTGGTACCTCCCAACAATTGAATCACACACATGTAAAGGTACAAATGGTAGCAGGGGATATAAAACAAGAGGGGCGTTCTGACCAGGAAAGGACAGGACCTAAAAGAATTTGAAAGAAGTAAGGTTGTTTGCTACAGACCGATGGCTGGGAGGATAAGAGAAACTGCAGATACTGTGGCCGTTCCTGCACTGTAATTCTTGGGGCGTTTCAAGAATGGAAGTACATGGCCAAGAACTTCAGTAAGTGGACTAATGGTGGACATTCGCTGCGCACTGACACACATGGGCCATGTCAGCTGTCCCGACTTGTACAGGCTAACAGATGGGCGATGGTGCAATGCCTGTCCAAGGAACTTAATCAAGGCTGTGTCTGAGACCAATGTCCGATGAACCATGCTCTCAGTATGGGTCTTCGGAGTAGATATCCACACAAGGCACTCATGCTTGCGGCCAGGCATTGCAAATTATGCTGTGATTTTACCTCTAAACAGACGTATTAGACCATCGATGACTGAAAGAAGGTTGCCTTTTTCAAGGAATCATGTTTCCAGCTGGACTGAGTGGATGGTTAATAGAGAGTGTAGTGTGGATCTGCTGAAAAGCATCTCCCAATATGGTGTTCCAGTGGAGACAGGCAGGCACTGGTGGTGTACTGGGGTAGGGAATGCTTTCCAGGGAATCGATGGGAGCACTCATCCTTCTGGAGCATACCCCGAACGCTGCAGGTTACTACCCTGTCATGACAGGGCTCCAGACTGCGACCATTTGGTTGCATTTTGCGACCGTTTTTGGAGAAACTGCAACTACATTTTATAACTCGGCACACCAGAGCGACTTGCAAATATGTTCCTCATCTTTTTTTAAACCGTAGTCATTATGTTCCTTTAAATCAGAGCTAGATAAGATTTTAACAACTCTGAGCTATTAGTTAAGTTCTCCCCAAGCGAGCTTGATG